>JARHVA010000783.1:1420000-1455000 GCA_037957365.1 Torreya grandis | reverse complement strand
TTTTATGATTAATCAAAATAAATGAATTTATCTGTACCATTTATTTACCTCAATCTAGTCAATTTTATACTACATGACTTTGTCAAATCTAATGTAATAGCTTATTCATTAAAAAATTTATTTTAAATGTATCATCTTCATATAATATTCAGTCAAATTAGATTGTGACTACATATATACATCTACTATTACTATTACCATTTGTCTTTATATTACTATTACATTTCTCTCATACATACAAATGTTATAATTAAACATAAGAAAACAACATATGATGATGCCATTTTCATAGTGGGGACCAACCACATAGATGCATTATGTAGGACATAAACGATTTTCACTAGAGAAAATTTTACAAATAGCCATCACAAAGTATTCTTTGATAACCTCATTTATTTTCCAAGGCAAAAATTTGGAATAACCTAATGAAGAATTCATTTCACTTGAGAAGTATATTGCATCCCCATATACATTTTTATTAGACATGTACCTTGTCTTAATCCAACACATTAAGATATTCCTTATAATAAAAAGATAATTTGAGGTATAAATTCCATGGAAATCAAATATAGATCCTTGAGTTTCCCTCTTTTGATGATATATTTTCTCACTATCAAATATATAGAAAACTATAAGCTAGTACAAAAATCCATACATATTTAACCTATGACTCTTTTATCACATTTACTTCTCTTTCATGGATTATATGAGGTTACCTTAGAATAGTTACAAGAAACTACACTCCCATATGCTTGCCTTCCTTGACCATACAACTATATGACCTTGTCTTGGTGGGCAGAAATAATAAAAAATAAACCAAAACTCTTATTCATCTTTGGTCCCTATGACTTTAATTTCGTAGAAAAATAAATTAAAAATTGTATTTTTTTTTTTAATTTTAGCTTTTACCTTCTATGGCATCATCATACTATCTCTTTAGACAAAAATAAAATAGAAAATAATTTGACTAGTTGTTCCTTGTTCAAGTTTTGCTTCTCCTTCATTGGGTCATATGACTTTTTTGATGGTCTAAGAAAGAAAACAAATACAAATTTCTCATAATTTATAATTTTCAACAAATCTTATCTCTTCCTATGGCACATACATCCTCTTATTGGTATAAAAAAAATAATATTTATGTTGTCTTTTTCTATTATTCACCTCTCTTTGGCATCACCAAATGATCATACAACCTCTTATACATGTGTAAACAAAATTAAAATTTTGATTTATTCTTTTCTATAAGTTTTATGATCCTTCTTCGACCTTACGACTCCTTTGGTGATTAGAAAATAATTTAAAAACCTTTCCTCCTTGAACTATAAGTTTTTCTATATTTGTTAGGTAAAACAAATTTTAACTTGTGATTTTAACTTGAAATTAAACATCAATGGGATTTCAAAAATCAAATTTTAAATTCACCATGTGAAAAATAAAAAATTAAAATTACATGACTTGAAAAAGTGTCAAGACACTATTGTACAACATGGAGAAAATCAATAATCATTTACATTATTTGAAAAAGGCTTAATGAACTTTTACATATTATGAGAAAGTCAATAAATTTTTACATGAGGGAGTTTGAAAGAACCTTTTGAACATTTTAGGATATAAAGTGCTTTGCCTATGATTTAAAAATTAATTAATTAATTAAACTTTTAATATTTTTTAAATATGGCAAACTTTAATCCCAAACCAAAAATAACCTAAAAGGTCAATTTTTTTGCCAAATTTTTTAATCTTTGAAAACCATGATGAAAACATCTAGTCAAGAATTTTTATCATTTAATATATTATAGTTCCATCCATGTTACATAAATTACAATAATTCATTCATCATTAATTTATTGACTCATGAACCCTTATGTCAAAATAAATGGTCCAATATAAAAAGGAACAACCATGAAATGAGACTGATAAGGAGAAAGTAGAATAAACAAATAAAAAGGAAATAAATCAAACATAGAAAAAAATAGGATAGGGAGAAAGAATTTCTTTATAAGAATGACCAAGATAATTCAATCCTAGAAATAGTGCCTGAGGAATTACCCATTGACAGGTAATGGAACATATTCACAAGTTAGACACCTTAGGTGGGATGTATTCTCTCCTAAGATCTATAAGATTTAATAGGGACCTATATATAAGGTGTAAAAGTTTCCATTTTGTCCTTTATTTTAGTGATCCTTATCCCAAATAAGGATAAGACCAATGATATAGAAGGTTTTATTTCTAGATCATTTGTCAAACTAGTGTTTGTTAACCTTTTTATGTTTAATAAAGTGTAGTAAATAAACATTACATTTTTCTTCAAGTTGTATATGATGTAATAGGTGGTTTTATATTTTATCATCAATTTGCTGGTAGTCATTCATAAACTATAATATGGGGATTTTAAATTGTAGAGGGAAGATGGGATCTTGGCCATATACCAAAAGGTATAGTAAAGTACCTAGAGCATATTCTACCCTAGTCTTATCAAAACATAATATAAATTTTAACATGTGCCAATCCCTAGGGTTTTACCAAAAAATTTCTTAATGACATCAAATAAATTCTTATTTATAGACTCATCATCCCCATTACCTTGTGGATAATAAGTGAAAGAGTAATTGAACATTAATTGGTTTTCATGGGTCCATTCAATTAATTAAAATGAAGAAAAAGTAGGGCCATTACCACATACTAGAACAAATGCCATGCCAAACTTGGTGATAATGTGCTCTTTGAGGAAGCTAATCACTATATTATTTGTTTAATTTTTAAAACCTTGGGTTTTGGCCCAACATGTAATACAATCAATTACTTTGATGATGAATTTGTGTCTAGCAAAATAATTTTCATTAATTTCTTCAATGAATTTCAATCCCTATTTAGTGAATAGTTTGAATTTGATAACAAGTTGTAATGGCATGGTAGGAATGTGTTCTTTATGTGTTACAACTTAGCAAGTGTGTTATCTCCAGTAATTATAATGAGATTATTTAAAAACATGAGGCCAATAATGGCATGCCCTAAGTATTTGGTGGGTTGTAGTAATTCTTGAACTATGTATAGTTTCATACTTCCCACTGAAATTCCCAAGTACTTTAACCACTTCTTAATTCAGGCAGCTTAGATATATGTCTTTATGGTTATTTATATATAGCGTGTTTTATTTAATCATGAATTTATTCATCTCTAGGCATAGTGATCTCCTTTGGGTAAAATTTAGGTGTCATGGATACTTATTTTTCAACAAGTAAAAGACAATGTATTGATACCAATCATCTTTTGAAATATTTTATACTAAGTACTACTAAAAAAAGATCTATGGGTCCACTTCAACCATGGATTAATTTAGTCTCTAACATCTAACTATTTTCAAAGGCCTGAGTTCCAAGTCAAATTCCTATATATTTTTCATCCACTTTCTACATCTTTCACCTAATTCATTCTTCATTATCATAGCCTTCATGGCTAGATTAGGCACTACAACAAATAGTTTGATGTGTCAAATATAATGTCTAAATTTTTTAACTCCCTTGATCAAAGAAAAATCTTATTTATCAATCATTGAATATCTATGTTTTATGTTTATTAGAGGGTAACTCATAAAGAACATAATATTATCATCTCCTTATTCTTTCTTTTGCATTAAAATAACCACACTTGAATGTTTTGAAGGAAAGGAGTAGATATAAAAGGGTTACGTGTTATCTATATTGATGAATATGGGTGTGTTTATAATTTCATCCTTGATTTGATAAAAATATGCTTATGAATTAGCTATCCAATCTATATTTATGTCCCTATTCAACATGCTATAAAGTGGCCTAACTCTTTCTACCAATCATGAAATAGACTTCTTGATAAAGTTAATCTTACCAAAGAAATATCTCACCCCCTTCCTACTGGAATGAAATGGAATATTCATAATTGTATCTACTCTATCTCAGTTAATGGATATGCACTTTTCAGAAATAACATATCCCAATATCATTACCTCAATCACCCCAATGATACATTTCTTAGGATTCAATGAAATCCTAAGGTATTTTCACCTCTACAATACCTTCCTCAAATATTTGATGTGGTCTTATCTATTATTTGAAATTATGGTTAGAGAATCCATGTATATGACTATGTATTTTTTTTATTATATCTTTGAATGCAACTCCTATGGCTCTTTGGAAGGTGACACCCACATTAATTAGGATAAATGCCATACTTTTGTATGCAAGTGTTTCCCACTTTGTTTTGGATTATATCTTGATTTGATCCTCATAGTTAATAACTACCTAATTATAACCTAAATACCCATCAAAGATAAACATCATTTGTAGACCATTCACTATCTATATAAATTCATCCAACGAAGTCATCAAGTAATTTTTCTTTTCTGGGGATATGTTTAGGTTATGAAATTCAACATAAAGGTGTATCTCTCAATTTTTATTTATGACTGGGACCCAATTTTACACCCATGTAGAGTGTCTTAAAATAAATATAGTCCATGATTAGAGTATATTCTATGATTCTTTTAGGATTAATGGCTCCAATACTATATTCATGAGCCTTTGTCTTTGCCATAATGGCTAAATTAAAACTTAAGAGGGATAATATGCATTATAATTGAAGTTTTAAACACTTTAAAATATTAATATCTCCATGAAATGAACTCTTTTAATTATTTAAGGCCTTTTAAAATTCCTTATTTTTCCATTTGAGTGCATGTCATGTCTAAAAGCACATTTTTTAAATAATTGTAATTGTCTAAATTGTAATCCTCATAAAGCATACATTTCATTGCCATTGGTATTTCTCATTCCCCTTGATAATCCATATAAAAAATCCATACTAATGAAATCATTATTTTAGTATACTATTGGTTTTCAAGTTTATGATCCCTCATGATCTAGTTCATAGTCTTATCATCTGTCTGCATGTGTAATATGGTTTACAAACACCTTAGTGTTGGTAATAAAGTCAAGAATGTGTTGATCATCACAAAATAATATAAGTTACTAATTTTAACCATAACTAAGGGAGTGGATAAAAATTGACTGATAATATCCTCAATTTAAAATTAGTAATAAATTCCAAGGTACATTTTGTTATTTCTAATGCATCTACAATGTAGTTTTTCTTATGAAGTAATGTTTATATATTGAATTCATAAAAGTCCTCCATCAAGATCCATAATCAGATATAGTACCTACATATAAATTTATCATTAAAATAATATTGTATTCTAACTTGATTGACAACTAATTTTGAATCACCAAGCACTATGAAATTTCTCATTTTAGTCTTTAGAGAAAAAAGGATACCATGAACTAACACTCCATATTTATCCACATTATTCATGCAATAAAATTATAGGTGAAAGGTAAAAAATTATGATTTGACTCATGGATTGATGATTTCAACTATAGTACTAGACCTGATCTTATAATTAGAGCCATCAAATTTCATGGGCCATAAGTAATCTTTAATTGTATACTTGTGACTCTGGTAAGTACGTGTTGTGAAAATATTGGCTTCTTTCTTTGTTCCCTCAACACTAAGTGGGTGTAAAATTTGTTTCTCAATTTCAAATGACATTATCATTAAGTATTCAATGGTATAAGTAGATATACGGTTGTCTAGAATAGTTATTTTCTCATTTAAAGATCCTGCAAGTCTTTTATTCTCATTTGGATCACCCTATTTCATGTACTCACATGATATGGAAAGACCATAGAATGAAGGCAACTCAGGTGAATAGAAGATATGTTCCCCATATAGTTGATAAAACTCCTCCAATTATGATTTATCTTTTATATCCAACATGTTAATGGATAACTTTTCCCAAGCTTCTACTTTTTTCTAATGTATACACCCCATGTTCTAACTCTTCATATAGAATTTCATTGGTCCTATTGTATTTTCTAATCTTGTGAGTCATCTTATAATATATATAAAATATGATTTGGTTTGGCATACCTATTTTTGTGATCTAAATATGTGATAATCCTATTTACATATAACCATTAATAATCCTAGACCAATCTCTACTCAAGATCATATCATATGCATCTGATATGTCCATCACTTAGATGTAAATAAACTATTGATCTTTTGGATTTGAGTCCATATGCATATGCATGTTGTTTAACTCACCTAAAAATTTCACCTATGTATTATCTAATTGGAAAAAAATTATATTTAATTTCATGGGATTAATGCCTAATTTCTTACAAACTTTTATGGCATAACATTCCCTGAAGTACTGAAATCCACAAGACAATTACGTAAGTTTTTACCAAAAATACAAACTATAAGTAGAAAAGGTTCAGTTTCAATTTTATCTTTGTAAATGGAAAAATTTGTAGTATTAGTCTTAGAATGTTATTTCCCATTATGATGATATATTTATTTTAATAAAAAAAATTAGAAATCTAAAGCAATTTGTACATAGGTATATTTGCCGTTGTTCTCGTAAGATCCTCTACAATGTTATACATAGGTTTATTTTACTTTGTTAGTTTATCAACATATGTAGGGGTTATGTTTTCCATATATTAATAAGATGTCATAGGTTTATTATGTGTGGGTATCATTTCTTGAATCCACATCAAGTGGAACCTAGGTGTTATTAAAAGGAGTAGAGGTGGTCAAAGGATTTTGGAATTTGCTCCTTAACTGATAATTGTTTCCCATTTAGAACTAAATAAAGACATGAAACTCATATAATTTATCCTTGAGTTCATTATCATCATAAATTTAGAATTCATTAGTCTCTAATATAAGGGTTGTATTCATTTTTTTCCCATCTTGGTTTGAATTGTCATTAGGTATAAGAACTATATATAGATAGTTCATCTCCTTGTAGAAGATGTTAGAGGTAGCTATGAATTCAATAAAAGTTATTTCAGCATGATATAATGTGTTATATACCATACACCATGTTTACAAGGCCAAGTTAAGCATGTTCATTGAGTTGGGATCCTAATTATTTGTATTTGAATTTGTATTACCGAGGGGACTAGGTATATTTCCATTATTGGGCATGGTGTTCCACTACCAATTATTCCTTTGAAATTCAAAATTACTACTTTGAGGTAGGTTTTTTATGGTTTTTTTGGTGTTTTTAGGCATAAAAATGTTTTTCTTAATCAATATTTAGACCATTTAATACAATTTATCCACTTGAGTATCTGTACTAGTATTCTATTGGTTTCCCATTTGTGGTCATGGGTTGACTATAGGTGTAAAAGCATTTATAAACACTTAGGTATCCATGTGTTTTTTTTATCATAACTATTTATAGGAATATGATTCTTTATAAATAAATTTATATCTTTTTGACTACCACTTGAATCAACATACCTGCTAGTTCATGGCATAGTACCAACATAATTATATGCCATGAGAACTAACTATTGAGTATTATCTTGTAAAATTATGTGATTCAAATGCATATATGGTTGACCATTGGGTATGAGGTTGAAGGGGAGATAATTATACATTATATTTTCATTTGAATACATATCACCTAGGATTGGCTTCATTATAGGTGTGTTATACATGAGAGGTTGGTTGAGCACGAGCATTTTTTTTATAAGCACCTTATTACCATAATAATGATAGTGGTCATGCACTATACCACTATGAGGCCATATGATGTTAAATATTAAAAACTTAATTGTAAGACAATAATAAATATGTGAGTGTATTAGGAGCTCTCTTAAGTAACATGAATGTCAATGGGTTAAAGGATCTCAAGTAGGTATGAGTAGTTAGACCCTCTACTAATAGGTATGGGTATTTTAGCCTCTAGTATAACTTGAGAAACTAAGCATTAAACATGCTCATGGGCTCATTTGTTTCTCTCATATAATAATAAAAGTGGTGATACAAAACATTTAGATCAATTGGGATCTTGAAGTGATTCACAAACATTGTCTCAAGATCACCCTAAGAGGTTATATAGCTAATTGGTAAGCCTAGATACTAAGTGTAGGTAGTTTACCCTAAGGAATAGAGAATAAATGTCATATAATTATTCATATTGAACCTTCATTTATATAATGGCATATTTTAATTCCTTGATGTATTCTTAAATAGTTTAAATCCCATTAGTTGTGTACTTTGGATAAAACTTGTCCAGGTTATTAGGTAGGTTATGAGGAATCCCTAGACCATTCACATGTCAAATGACTTGACCAAGCTAGGCTATTGGGTTGGCATTTTTTATTCTAATGAATAAAAGATTTATTAAAAATTGGAGTAAATATATCTATAGGTGAGCTACCATCTAATTGGATATGACTAGTTTTTATTTTCCCTTTGTTGGTCCTCAATTTTCTATATTTACTAAGTTTTAAGAGATCAAATTCAACTCCAACAGACTTTAACCTAGTATTTATCCTCTTGATTTATAGATTTAATTATAGTATAAAACAATGTAGGCAAACATTTTTAAAATGTCTTAGTCTAAGTTTTGGCTGAAAATCTTATCTTGTGTTCAAGCCCTCCTATCAAAAACTTTGTTCATCACTATTTTGACACAACCAAAATTACAGGGGGAAATGGAACTTTGAGTAACCTCTACATATCTTGAAAAGAGATTGAAAATACCTCCCCAAGGTTTATTATACTAGTTATTAGTGTAGTAGACAAGACCAATTAGCTATTAAAAACTATTCACAAGGGGCCTATTTTACAAACTAAGAATTGGGGGATTCTATCAACTTCAACCACTATAGAGGGGGTACAAGGATTTATAGTGTTTTTCATAAAGGAAAGTTTTAATATCAACACTTTCATAGACACACCTTTAATGAAAAGAGATGATTTATATTGTTTTCTCATTAATTATATTCAATAATTCTATATTAGTAATGAACAAGACTTGAAATCAAGACAAACATGTAAATTTAGATTACATTAATTAATACCCAAGATCTAAACTATCAACCTTATAAAAATTCAAAATAAAAGAGGGAAAAGGAGATAAGAGGGTCATGATGATGTAAAGGTGAATTTGAAGTGTGTGAATGAACAAATCCCATGAAACCAATCCTTAACTAAGTGAAATCTAACACAACCATAAATAGAAGGATGGTGTAAGAGTTTAAGGTGGAATTTGATTGGGATAAGGAAAGAGCATCACCACCATAATACATGCATAGGAAATGACCAAAAATCTCCATAAAACTCAAAATATCAATATAATCCAATTGAATAATAATAATTATTATTTATAAAAGTCATTCAATTATAAACTTTACTTGAATAACCAATAGAATTGAAAAAAGAGAGTGATAAATGTTGTAAAATAAATAAATGTTTAGGATCGCTATTTTTATTTACAATTGAAAATAAGCCAACCCTTTTCTATATTGATTATCCTATCATTTATAGATAATTCTAGTCCAAGGATCAAAATCATCCCACTACTGGGGTATTTATATAAAGTCACATAATTTAATCATGACTTGAGAAAGTGGTTGATAATCCCTAAAAAATATACAGGATAAGCCAAGCCCATTCTATTGTATTAGATCTATATAATCTATTAAAATTGAATCATTACCTTAAATAATTTTCATGATCCTATCCCCATGTTATTATTACTATCAATTTGCATCAAAGATGATTGTCTTTGCTCATTTATGTGCTTGGAAGATGGCATAGTTCACTTCTTAGGCTTGATGTATTTAATGGGCTAAATGACCATTGAATTTATACCCATGGGATCATGTATTTGTGAATATCCATATGGTGATGTCCTCAACACTCTTTAGCTTACATTCTCTTTGGTATTCAAGCTAGTTCTTTCATTTGCATGTGGAAATCATTTATTCTCTTTGGATATCCATTCTCTACCATGTGGCCAAATCACATTATTATATCCTTCATTTTTCCTTGTAGGATTTTTTTTCTATTATCCCAAGCTCATGAGATGACTCCATGTGGCATAATCCCAATGATCTAGGGATTCGAAGGTTTATTGATTTCCTTCCATTGGTGATCAGCCTATGTGAGCCACCGATCTAGGAGATTGATGGTTAATGACCCTAATGCATCATTTATCTATCCTTAGTTCATCAACCCTTGAAATGTAACCACATAGAATCATCTATGATATTTTGAAATTTGATGCTACCTTTATTATCCATTTGATATCATACCCTACCAATCATCAATATAATAAATTGAATGGTTAGTAGGCCTTTGGGGTTCTCTATTGCCTTTGGTTTCTTGAGGGCCCTTAAGTTTATATAACCATGAAAAGTGTCACAATATCAAGGACTCGAGTTCCTTGAGACTTATAATTTATTCAATCTTTCCCAAAACACTTTGACCTCTACAGTCATTATATGTGGCATAATTATGGACTCTGGGGAATTCCAAACACTAAATCACATTTTTAAATAACTTTTATTTAGATGCATCATCACTAGATGATTGACACTTGGAGGCTTTGAGTTGAATTGATATAACTTTTAGATTGTAAATAAAATTACTGAGTTATAAAATCATTGAATGCGAGAGTAAAACAAATATTTTTCACTCTAACACAAACACATTCATATAAATAGATAATTTTAATAAGAGAATAAATAGACATTATGCATTTAATAATTTAATATATTTAATGAAAACATCTTGAAATAGATGCAAAAGTAAAAAAAAGTCCCATTACATATTTTCCTTTCATCAAACACCTTTTTCTTGATTTGGTAACTTTGATGTTCAATATGATTGTCAAATCTAAGCTAGTGAAAACTACCACATGGTAAGCTTCAAGTAGTTTAAAGATCTATCATTAACAATATTTTGATGTGAAAATTCTCATTAATTTCATGCTATGGGGTATGATGAAATCATCATGTCTATATAGATGGACCTCATTAATTAGTTTATGGATTCTAGTTCATGGGATGATGTTATGTGGCATCATCATAGTTTATTGGGTTAAATATGTTTGAATGTAATCATGTCACATGCCATGATCATATTCCCTTTGGTTCATTGATAAGGTAAATCTCTCCTCCAAGGTTCAAGATCCTAATATCATACCATGTGGCATGATTTTAGGTGTTTGGGCCTTATGGAGATCTTTGTCTATGACTTTCATCTATTATGTACCAATTTGAGTCATTAATCTAAAGATATAATAATGTGGGGGGGGGGGGGGGTTATTTAAGGGATCATTAGATGGTTGAATGCATAGATCAAGCCTAAGTTTTCATGATGGTGACATGGAACTCAATCTTAGGAGGGAGAAGTCATAAAATAAAGTTAATTTTTATAATGACATAGATCATTTAATGAATGTGGGTCATTTATTAGAATATCAAATGGTCCATGGAAGATATGGATACCATTAGAAACCTTTTGTATGACCCTTTAAATCAAAATAAATGTGATAAGACACATGAAGAGATCTTAAGTGAAAAATAAAATATTTAAGACTTAGGCATTTTTTAATGAGCCCCAAGTTCTTGGAAAATATGATTTGGATAGATGGAGAGATCTGGGGGATCACAAAGAGTCTTTATTCATTTTCAAATATCTAAGTCATAAAACCATATTTTTAAAAAGGCTCAGACATTATAAAATCTAATTTTAAATTCCATGTAAATTAATTATTTTAATGGACAAATCTAGACTTAGTAACATAAACAATCACTAGTGACATTATAAAGGTATAAAATCTTTAATTATAAGACCTAAATATTGACCAAGTATTTATAATATAAAATTATAAAATATTTTTCATTTAAAATGAAATCAACCATTTTAAAGGTCCTAATTAACTTGAAACAAACATTTGACTAAATTTTTAATGCATGAACAATCACTAAATATTTTTAGATGATTGAAAAAATGTTCAATTTCCTCATTTTTATATCAAAAATCAAGTATCCTTCAATAAAATTGGCACAACATTCCTTAGGTGAAAATAAAATAAATGTTTGTCAATTCATCCATATAATCTACACATTAAGGTTAAAAACACCCAAGGTTGAGTCAAGAACTCCTAAGCAGGAAAAGATTGGAATACATTCATATTTAATTCATATTTTCTAGAGTTCAAAGATAATGTAAACCAAATTTTTTATCAAAGGAAGAGAAACTTAAACCTTTACCAAACAAACAAAAAACCAAAAATGGGGACCCAAACTGATAAACCACTAAAATTCCACATAAGAAAGTGATTAGATTCCAGAGCAATAAGAGGTTCCATGGTTTCACTGATGGAATTAGAGTGTGTTGTACAAGAAACAACACTTACATTAACTTATATATTGAATCCTCATTATAGGCATCTTAACTATTTTTATACTTTTTTGTGTCATATTATTATATGTTTAATTTTATTTAGATCTACCTTAATTCCTCATTTAAATATGATGTAATTCAATAAATTTATAGAATATACCCCAAATATTTAATTTTTTTATTTAAAAAATATTATATTTTCATAAATATTCAAATATCTATCATAAATATGTAGCATGATCATTTGACTATCTATATTTTACAAGAAATTCATCATCCTAGTCTTTCATTATTTAATGTATGTAATCATGAAAGATATGTGTCATATCTCTTTGGTAAGTGACCCAAACATTTTTAAATCTAAAGGGTAAAATTAAATAATAAAATGTTCCCCATGGTGTATTAAATGTTGTTATTTATTTATCTTTAGGATTAATCTTTATTTGTTGTATCCATAGGATCCATCCATAAAAAATGTCTCATAAACAATTGTATAATATGCAATCATGTGAATATCAGGTGATGAGAAATCATCCTTAGGAAAACCTTTTTTAGATCCTAATAGTTTTTACAAAACCAATTATTTCTATTAGACCTCCTAACTATTATAATATTAGAAACCCACATTAAATAATTTATGTGTTGAATAAAACCTACATCTACTAACATTTTAATTACTAAACCAACAATGCCACTTTTGGATGAATTTTATGATCTTTTGTTTGACTAATTTTACATCTATATATATGCATGCATTATCATTCTTAAAAATTAATGAATTAAAACATTAAAATTTTCAATAATACATTCATTCACAAGTAAGATAAACTTAATTTAATATGGATTTATATGATGTCAAGTTAAATTCTATAGCATACTACATATTCTAGTAGTTTCACATAAATATTTTTATCTTATTTTAACATTTCCTTTATAAAATTAGGGTATGTATGTCATTCAAAGAGATTATTCCTCTGTCTTCTTGACCTTTGATTCTATGTGCTAAAATAATTGATGTAACTATTCAACCTCCATGTGTTTCATCACTCTACATGAAACCATATTTTATAAAAAATATGCTATGGTGTACACTTGTAACCTTATTATCATACATAAATGTGTGAAAAGTATACTTTTCACCTTCCTACTAACACATTCCCATAATAAAATAATTGTTTCATCCTAAGACAAAAATGATAGAAAATAATGGGTGATTTGAGCTAGTTGGAGTTTCACTAAGTTATATTGAGTTGATGGTTAAGAGGTAATGGTAATAGTTCAATTGAAGTTCCATTTACCAATTTTCACTTCTTACACACTACTTAATTATTCTTTCAAGCTTTAAACGAAGCATTGCACCAACCTATATCCATTTGTGGGTTTTCAATAGATTTGTATAACTTTGAGATCACCCTTTTTAGGTTTTTAAGCTTTCTATCATTTCCTTCAAATATTTCTTTCCTATTTTTTCATTATCAAATCCAATATTTACCAACATTTTGATCATGAAATACCTTTTTGTGGTGGATGATAAAGGATATTTATTTCCTAAAAGATATAAATATATGATAAAAAATATAAACTACAAACACACACACACACACACACACACACACACACACACACACACACACACACACACACACACACACACACACACACACACACACACACACACACACACACACACACACACACACACACACACACACACACACACACACACACACACATCCTTGATAGCTATATTAAGGAATGAATGTAAATTATAAGTCATTACATTGATATCATGGATCCATGGCCTCCCTAATAAAATATAAATTTTGAGATCATTAGGCATGACTTGGAAATTTGTAGATATTATGTTAGGACCCACTGTTATATGCAATTTAGTTTTTCCTAGTACCTTCAACAAAATATTGTCAAACCCACAAATTTTCATATCTAAGTAAGCAATATATTTTCCCACTATAACAAGTATATTTAGGAATTAAGTATTAAAAATGTTTAATCATGACCCATTATTTAGTAAATCCCATTTTAATACCTTGTTTTGAACTTGGACTTGGATATAAAATGGAAGATGTTGATATCTAATATGTTTAGGGGTTAAATCCTAGATTTTGTAAGAGATACTATCTTTCATCCATATTAATGTGTTAATAATATAATATGCATAAGGTATTTCTATATTAATTGGGGAAAGTGTATTATGTATGCATAAATAATATAATTAAAATGTATGAATGGGTGTTCATTAGTTGGTCCATGATATCATATCCCTTATACTAATTAGTTTTTTTAGTGAAAAGTGGTGGGGTTGAGGAATAAAATTAGTTTATACCACATGATTGGTTACCCTACCCCTTCATGTTATAATATAATGGACTGGAAAATCCAATATAATCATATGTAAAATACTATGGGTGTGATGGTAGCTATTAGCAATATAAAATATAAGTGTATAAGAAAATGAGTCATGCATTCTATTTTTCATCAAGTAGTTATTGGGTTTAATTAAAATTGTATATTTTGACATTGTGAATAATGAATAAAGGCTAATGATTATGTAAAATTAATTTTATCCCTATTAAATTACATATATTTTATGCATGTAATGCCATAATTTTTACAAATTTTAAAAAATATGAAATAATGACATGCAATAATTACCATCGTGGATTGAGTCAAAAAATTATAAAAATGTTAATCCATTATAGCCATTTTTAATTTTTTATATTAGGGAAGTTAAAAATTGGGTCTAAAAATTAAACCATAAGGCAAAAATATGAAACCTAAAAATAATGATGAAAACCTTAGGGAAACATAGGGTTTTGAAATTTTCAAGAAATACAAGGGTTCACCAATATGTTTTACCCTAATTTGGATTAATTTATTAATATAATCAGGCTATAAATTATGTATAATTTATATTTTAAAATATGGTAGTCAAGAATATGTCTAAATTTACAAGATTAAATTTAATTTGATAATGACATATATTAAATATAGTAAGGAAAATAAATTATGTTATATTGAGTAGTTCCTTCTACTCTGCAGGACTAAGATAATTGGTAGGAAGCAATCCGTGAAGGAAAAATGACTCTAATTTACTAATGCAAGTTATATATCTTTGTACACACCTAGAAAATGATGTCAACCTTAGTTGTGTAATGCCCACCACTATGTTCTACATTAGATAGGTTTGTCCTTAGATAATTTTCTTGTCTATATTTACACATGAAATTAAAATTGTTTATTATTTATATCTATATTAAATCATAAGGTATGATCATATTTTCATCTCCCATAAATCCATATTCTTTATCCAAAACCCTAAGTCCACTTGTGAGGGAATGAAACCTACAAAAATTTGGAAAGTTTAATTGAATGACCTCACCTCAATCACCCATATTGATGATTTACTACTACCTACATATCCAATATTCTAAATAAATAAAATAAATCCACACATTGTTACTTAATTTATTTTGAATGTCAACTTGTGCTCTTTTTCTATATGAATCCACCAATAACTTGGATTTTGAAACTTGAAAATGTTTAATCTTAACCTAGATTAGATTACTTCAAACTTGGCTATTAATTTCTCCTAGTGACTAATTTATGATTTGGGAAGAGTAGGGTATTTTTAATCAATGCTTAGTGGTGTATAAATTCTTGATATATGTGTTCTAGATATATAATAATTATACACTTGATTTATAATTATATGCATTTATTTGGGTAACTTCTTATTCCACCAACATGCTAAAAAAATGGGTTGACCCAATGATGATTTGATTTTATAATTTCACCATTCTTAGTAGAAAGATGAAACCATCTAATTTTGTTGTTAATGTTTGGAAGGTACCAGATAAATATGGTGTTCTCATATGGGGGATATAACATTTATATGCTAACCTAGAGATGTCTAAACATAATAAATACTGGTTTGGAATAGAATGGGAGAATTTCTAAGGTGACTAAAAAAATTAAAGTATTGGATTCATATATAGCATGTATATGTGAGAAAATGGTATATTAAAGGCATATATGTACACACAAGTAATGTAAGGTGAACATAGGTCAAAACTGACATTTTCAAGTGTAATACCATATTTTAGTGACTATGTATATGAAATTCCATACATTTATTTCAATTAATATAATAAGGTATCATTTTACTTAATAAAATTTATAATTTCCAAGACAACCCAATAATTTATAAAATTATGAAAACATGCCTTCAATAAATCCCATTTGTAAATTACAAGTCACCACTAATCCAACTCACACATGAGGTACATTAGGCCCTTAAAATAAATTACAATATAAAATAACATTTCATAACAAGAATAAAATAATTTAATAATGGTGAAAAATTAATTTCAATATCCACATTAGCACTACCAAATTAGGAACACTTTCAAAGTTGGAAATCAACACTAATGAATGCATATGTCCTCCTATCAAACTACTTGACAACATAAGACACATATTATCCAATGGGTTAAACTAACCACAAATGACCACACTATTTTATCAAGAAACACAATAGGTATAAGTTTATGGAAGGGTTCACTTAACATATGGACTAATATATTTGAAACAACAAGATATAATTAGGTATATAACATACATGAGCCACATATACATGTAAAAAGTAATATCTCAAGACCCAAAAGGTAATTTGAAAAATAATTTGATAACCCTAAGGTTAATCCATTTATGGGATTGTAATGGAAAACCCAAGATCAATTAAGTCACAAATATTTCCACAAGTAGACATATACCTTAATTATTCCTCATGGGTAATAGAACATTGATTAACCCTTAGTGGGTAACAAAACCTTTATTCCATTTAAATATCAAAGCTAACCTTTATTATCCCTAAATGGATAAGATAACATATATTATTTATGATGATTAAAAATTTATCACAAATAGTAGGTGCATTCTAATGTATTCCATAGGGATAGTTATTCATGCACATGCTTCAACCCCTAATACAACATCAACAAGGAAAACCAAATTTAGATAGAATAATGATACATAAATTTCATCAATAGCACTATAAAAAAAATTAAAACATTTCCAAACCTAACATCCCAATCTATATCAAAGTGCATGAAACAAGGTTTAGTAAGTTAATTATAACCCATAAAAAAAGTTCAAATATTCCCCAACACAAATTAAATATATATCACTTAAACTAATAATGAAACCCCATTTTAATACCCAAAACCAATAAAATTTGACATATAAAATTTCATGGTTAAATATTCTAACTTAAGACACTGAATTATTATAGCTTACACCTATATCTCCAAATATTACTTTATGAAAATGATAAAGAACCCCATATTTGTAAAATTTGGTGTTTAGATATAAAGTTAAGAAAAAATTCAACAATAATAAGTGTACATATTTCACTTTATTTGGATTTAATTCCCTCTAAATAAACCTGAAATAAATTCAAGCCCCTCTATATATATTTCTAAAATACATGCGGGCTTAACAAGGCTTCCAAAACACACCTATATGTGACCTATTGCATCTTAGTCCTTAATCACATGTCAAGAGTGGATAGCCTTCATCCACACTTTCTAAAGGTTTCCTTATCCTCAAAAATTTAGTTTACTAAGTGTTTTTTTTAATAAATAATACATAGATAACTTTTGAGGCACAAACTATCTACATTTGATATTAAAGTGTATCTTTCCAAGATTCAATAAATTATTGAGTGGCCTACACTATAAATTTTATAGAATTATATATATATATATATATATATATATATATATAGATGTATATATATATATATACATGTATATATATATATACATATATATATATATATATATATGTATATATATATGTACATGTATATATATATATACATATATATATATATATATATATATATATATACATGTATCTATATATATACATGTATGTATGTATGTATATATATATATATATACATGTATGTATATATATATATATATATATATACATACATATATATATATACATATAATTCTATAAATTTTATAGAATTATATATATATATATATATACATGTGTATATATATACATGTATATATATATACATGTATATATATATATACATGTATATATATATATATACATGTATATATATATATATGTATGTATGTATGTATACACACACACACATATATATACATGTATATATATACATATATATACATGTATATATATACATACATATATATATATATATATACATGTATATATATATATACATGTATATATATATATACATGTATATATATATATATATACATGTATATATATATATATATATATATACATATATACATATATATACATATATATATATATATATATTTATGAATATATATATATATATATATATATATATATTCATTGGATTTTTAAGATACTATGTGAGGTTTTTAAATTGATGATTTAAATTAGATAATTATATTACCTCATCATACATAAAATGCAATAAATTTGAGTGGTTATATAGACTTGAGAATGATTTGTCATTTCTTAAATAAGATAACCATCAATCTCATCTTAAAATTATTGGACCCTAATTCTAAGTTTACAATGGTGACAAATGATTCAATTAAAGTTTCAATATGAGTGTTGTTATGGTGTCTTATAAGTCATAATATCTTAAATGTTGTGAAATAAACTATTCCGTGAATGACCTTGACTTGGAAGCCATTTTTAATGAACTAAAAGTGTTGAGATATTTTATGGTGGGAAATATGTTTGAGCTTATTATAGATATATTTGGACTCAATTATATCTTCATATAATTTAATATGAATGATAAAAAAATATCAGTGACTATAATTTATCATTGAATAAAACTTTAAGATCAAAAATATTAAGGGTAAGGCTAATAAGGAGGTTAGATATCTTAGTTTCATAAAGTATGTTTCTACCATTTTAGTTCTTAAAAACATCTTCCTAAACCCATACTATCTTCAATCCCATATATATAAAGTCCTAAAAAAAAGGGTATTAACAAGGCTTCTAAAACACACCTATATGTGACCTATTGCATACCCCTCCCTAATCACATACCAATAATGTATAGCCTTCATCCACACTTTCCAACATTTTCCTTATCCTCAAAATTATACTTTACTATTTTTTTTAAAAAATAAATTATACAAATTTAAATTTTGAGTCACATACAATCCATATCTGACATTAATGTGTATCTTACCAAGATCAAGAAATTCTTGAGTGGCCTAAACTCTCTAGAATTTATGATATTCATGGGAGTTTTAAACTACTATATGAGGTTTTTCAAGGAATTATTTAAATTATACAATTATATTACCTTGTTATATATAAAATGCAATCAATTTTAATGATTATATAGATGTGAGAATGATTTTTCATTTCTTAAATATAATCTAACTGTTAATCTCACCTTAAGATTACTGGACCCTAATGGTAATTTTATAATGGTCAAAAGTGCTTAAATTAAATTTTTATTATTAGTGTTCTTATAGGATTTTCATGTGGTTTCTTATGAGTCATAATATCTTAAATGTTATAAAATAAACTATTCCACGAATGACCTTGAGTATGAAGCTATTTTTAATTGCACTTCAAGTGTGAGATATTTTATGGTAGGAAACATTTCTGAGCTTAATATATACCAATTGGGAATCAATTATATCTTCATGAAATTTAATATGAATGGTAGAAAAACCTTAGTGTCTATAATTTACCATTGAATAAAACTTTAAGATAAGAAATATTAAGGGGAAAGAAAATTAGGTGTCTAAATATCTTAGTTTCATAAAGCAAATTTCTACCATTTTAGTTCTAAAAATATATATTCATAAACCTCTAATAACTTCAAGCCCATCCATATAAAGTTATAAAAAATACATGGGGTTAGCAAGGATTCCAAAACACACCTATATGTGACCTATTTCATCTTACTCCCTAATCACATGTAAAGAATGGATAACCCTCATCCACACTTTCCAAAGTTTTCCTTATCCTCAAAATTATAATTTACTAAGTGTTTTTTTAATAAATAATAAAAAGTTAATTTTTCATTTTTCATTTTTATTTTATTAAATATAATCTAACCATCGATACCATCTTCAAATTGTTAGACCTTAATGGTAATTTTATAATGGTGAATGCCAATCCAAATATTTCTTCCTGTATATACTAAAAATTTTAGACTCATTTGAAATAGGATAATTAAAAGTATATAAATATTTGGGGAATGGGTTGCCTCATCCTCCAAATTCTTAAAAAAATGGGAAATACATGTGAATAATTACAACCAATTTTCTAACTCAATATAGACTCTACATGTACAATTTATAATGTCCAAAATTACTCTCTAAAACAAGACACATACTACAAAATCATACAACGTGCACATGTTTACAATATTACATTTTTAGTGTCTACATGCATTATAAGTGGAATATAAATATAATTAAACTTTAATTTACATGTGTTGACTATTACAAGAAATACATATGATAATTATCATAAGAAACTAAGGATTACTTGATGATGGGGTTTAATAACCAAGGGAATATCACTTGAAGTTGCTGGTGAGGTTGAATTAGAACTTTTTATTGTAGTTTTCATATTCACCATTTTGTCCAAATGATACATCTATGCTTGATCATACTGAGTCTTGATTATGTATAGCTTGAGAAAGGATGATATGTGAACTCTGTAGACTTTGGTGAGTAGACAATCATGATCTTACTTTGAGGTTCTAAACTCCAATTTAATAATTTGAACCTCCATCACTTATTCTTGGAAAAATAAATCTTTGTTCAATTTACCGCTTGGTGCATCCATGAAGACGTTGTTTGAAATTTAAAATAGTCATTTCAATTAACTTATCAAAATTATCCTTATTAATCATATTCCTTGAGGTTTTCATTATTAAAGACAAATTCAATTCTTTTAAAATATATATGGTTTGCCATTTGTGTTCAACTAATTTCAGAATTAAGGCCTTTTCATGAGACACCCAATCATGAGCCTCTTTAGTTATAATAACTACTAAATTGAGGGAATTATTTACCTCAAAAGGAACTATCAAATCTATATGGTTGAAGGCCTTATTTTTAGTGCACAAAATGAGAAAGATTAATTTATTTTCTTATTCATTAAAATAATTAAATAAATTGATAGTCTTAGCCAATTAGGGAGACATTTTATTATTTATTTTACTAATGGTGTAAAGAATATTTTAAAGCCTAAGAGATACATTTTTTACATCATCCTCTATCTCCATAAGAATTTGAAAAATATACTACTACTCCAACACCTAGTTTAACTCTTATTTTAGCTCTTTTCAAGCCTCTTCAGTGCCTCTATGAAGTTATATCAAGGCTTCTATGTGTGCTCCCAAATAGGCTATAAAATATTCATTGTATGGGAATTCCCCAATTCTTTTACTCTTTCTCTTATAAAAGGAAAATAGATCTTGTATCTCTTCAAGGATTAAGGATTGTATAGATTCATCATGTATGTTTATTTTCCTAATTCTTTGAACCATCCCCATGGATTTATCAAAAATATAACTAAATGTACAAATCTTAGAAATTTCTAGATTTGGCCTTAGAGTAGCCTACTCACCTAAGTAGTTATCCCAATGTCTAATTACTAATTACCTTATGATATCTTGATAAGTTTATTGGCTCATTCACCTTGACATTATATACTCCAAAGAGAGAATTAAGCCACTTGGAGTGGGTCTAGAAAAGATGGGAAGATAATATTCTACCAGTCTAAGTTGTTGGTTTGGGAAATTGGGTACACAATGTACGTTATATTTTTTTCAACCTTTGAATATGTTACAATGGTATTTATATGGGTTTTTATATACTATGGCATGGATAAACCTAACTAGGTGAGCTGAACATATGGTTGTGCAACCTGATCAAAAGTGAGGACTCTTGTAGTTTTCTTGGACTAGGATTTTTATCCCCAATAACTTTTAGAAAAAATTGGGAAGAAATAGAAATAGGACCCACAATGATTACCCCAGTGGTTTGGGTGGACAAGGATACTTTGGTAACTATATTTTTTTGAAAATAAATAAAAGAATAAACAATTGGCAATATAGAAGGTAGAATGGAAACAATTACCAGGTTAAGGACACCCTTTGATTTTTCCACTTTAATTAGTGCCTTAACTTTGAGTCCTTGGATAATCATGAATTTTACCTTTAAAATATATTTATCCTCATCTTATTTTGGTGTTTCTTCTCTATCTACTAGCCTCTCTTGTGATATTACCTCAATAGTTGAACACATATATATCTCAATTAGAGGAGGTTTCTTATGAGATCTTTAAATTTTATAAACCTTGATTCATATTATATAAATTGAAGGAGAAGCTTGTGCATTTTTAGTAGATGATAATTCTACCTCTAATGTTGATGTCATTATGATTATGAAAAGAGGGTTATAGTGAAGAACCATAAGAACAATATTGATGGATTTCCCCTATTTGTTTAGGAGAACCCATTATATTAGGGGCCTCTTCCACATCCAATACTTGTTTCAAAGTCACCATGTCATCTTGGGATGATTTTTGGGAAGGACCCCTTCTACATAAACTAACTAGGTGAACTATGAGGATAAATAATTATATGCATCCCATCCACATGGAGGTGGAAGTTGATTCTAGTCCTTGATAATTCTAAGTGATGTATATTTTTATATTTCTCTCATAACATCCTCTATGTACCTAGCCATATGTTATAACCCTAACCAACACTTAAACATTATAATTGGAATTTAAGAAGACGGAGTCATGCTCATAGGGAACATGTTTGTATAAGATTTTTAGGCTATTGATATGCTTCTAAATTTTTCCTCTCATGTCCTAATCCAACTATGGTAGAGACATAACTCAATTTAATTCCCTTATACTTCTAATAGAATCACAGTGATTCTTATTGGTGTATTTCCTTTGGTCTATGATCAAAGTAGATCCATGGAAAAGGCCTTTGTATTTGTTACTCATGTCCACATCAATGGTCCACCAAAGCTGACATGCCATTTCCTATTCTACCAACTTATTTTAATTTTGTATTTGGAAAAACATAAGGGTCCTAACTTGGTTCCTTAAATCATTATAATGTTGTAATATAGGTATATCTAGTAGTATACCATTTTACATAGTGTATTATTAATGTTATATAATACTCAGACCAATGTTTCCTAATGAATTGCTCTCAAAACATGAGGATATTATTTTGATTAATTCAAAAAATATTATGCACATAAGAGTAAATCTGCAAGAAAGAGTAAAAGTCACACTATTTTTTAGATAGTCTAGGTTAGGCTCCAGATTGATCCATTAGTAGATAAAATTGTGGTCATGATAGCATCCAATATGAAATACATCATGAATAAGTGACCACATACTATCCTCTTATCCTTCTTTAACATTTTCTCCTAAAGTTTGAGAATGATGATCTCAACTAGATTAGAGGTTAATTCTAATGTTAGTAGTGGGTATAATAGCGACACCCATTCTAGTTGAAGGCAATGGATGCTAGAATACCCATATATCATATTTAAGAGTGCCATCCCAATATTAATTCCCATTCTAAATTTGGTGATTGAGATTATAGAAGTGAATTTGAGGGTTAAATTTTCCCCTTGGATTATCCATCTTCTTAATGAATCTTACACTATGTTTCTCTTCTTCCACATCATAATTTTCATCCTATCATAGGTGGCATCTATAATGGGTGTTATATATATCTTTAAAAGGCATATAAAAAAATTTAGGCCATATCTATACTTTTGTTTTTATGGTGTAAAATCCATCAAATACCTTGACTACAAATAATAAGTCATGAAGTAGGTTGATACATGGCATGACTTTAGGCTTTGAAGATATAAAATGTAATAGTTTATGTTTTAGGGGTATTAAGTATATTAATAGATACTTTTCTTTAGTTTTAATCTTTTTCCACCTTAGTGGGCATAAATACTCTCCATTTCATACAATAATGTTTTGTAGTTCACATAGTTACCATCAAACATAGCCAATTTGAATATTATATTAGTAAACTTAGTTGAATATTTGATAGAGGATTTAGACAGTGATAGGGTTCCTTTAAATTCCTTAAATGATGAATCCATTTACTATCCTTATATTGAATATGTAATTAATGCAATAGTTTAATTAATATCTCAATAGGAGTAATTCGTAAGCAAATGTATGAAACTAATGCTTTTGGATCTTTGTGGAATGTAAGTTCACTTAGGCTCTTTTATAATCAATAAGAGACATGTATCTTGAAAATTTAATTATATATCTTTAATGATGTTTTATTTAACTCAATTTCATGAACCATTAATGTCAAATATCACTAGGCTTGTTTTTCTCATTCAATTTATATTTCAAAACTTACTTTGGTAGGTATGCCACATAGACTTCTCCTCTATTTGAAAGATGCCCCATATTAATTCCTAGATAATTGTTACCTAGTCATTAGTCTGGTACTGATGCAACTATACCACGTGACATGATATTTGAAGTTAGGTGTTGTGAATTTTTTTAATTTCCATTTATCCAAATCACATGATGCCCTTGATTCACAAATTTTTTACATCATAACTTTTTCTAAAATACTCCTTTGCCATTTTATGTGAACACATGAGGATAGAACACATGAAGATCAAAATCCGTAGTATTTTTAGACTGTAATTGTCTTGAAAAATAAAATAAAACCACATACATGTAATAAATTTTAAATGCATTAATATTTTAGTACAGATAAATCATAAAAAGTGGGAACAACCCTTGATGTGGGGAAAATATATATTTTATTGCCATAAAGTAATGTAATTAATAAGAACCATCAATACGGTAATTAATAACTTTATAACCTTAATAAGTTTGGAACCTCAACCTTGTTAAGTACCTAAATAATTATAATAAAAAAAGGATTTCCAAATCATAAACTAGGATTTCAAACTATAATGGGCCCCTATTAAAAAAAAAGATTATGAGATGTGTTGAGTATAATAAATGGTGACTTACATGGGGAATACTCACAAATATTAAAAAACCTAGAATATTTGGTTTCACAGACCAAAAATCAAACATGAATCATACCATAGAAGAATAATTAAACCAAAATCATGAAAGAGGCTCCCTAATTTTCAATAAATAAACATTAATTCCTCCACTAGATTGTATGGCTTCCTTTCTTATCAATCCCATATTTTTTTTTCATGCATTTTCATTAACTTCTATATTTAAAATTTCACTTCATACACTCCTTGATCAAAATTTTAATCAAAATCTAAATGTGTGTGGGTTTCAACATTTAATGAATATGAGTCTACATTTTCATAACCATTTTCATATCCCATAATATCATATAATTTATCTCCTTATATCCATCCATATTATTCCCATGGGTCTTCCTCAATTATGAAATCCTCCATGTAAACATATCCAAACTCATAGAACTATTTTACACCTTCCCTGATTCTTAAGTTCCCAATGACATGCCCTTGATTAAGCCTCCCCTTTATCCAATTATCCTTAATATTTGTTATCTTTTGTCTAATTTTATTATATTTTTCCATTCTTCCTTATATTCGATTCATTAGAATTTATCTTATAAAAAAACTTTGTGTAATTTCCAATCTACTCCTATTTACACTTTTCCTAGCACTAAGTGTGGGAATATAATTTATCCATTCATCCTAATTTCCTAAATTCCCTAATCAACCATAATAGTTTTGATCTATGTGATTATATGTGAAATAAGTGACCCTTTAGGCCTCCTTATAAATTAAAAATTTATCTTGTTTAGGCATGAGTAATTTTAAACTGATAATTATAGAAAATAGCTATTAAACACACATATCCATAATACATCCATAATTATATTTCATTATTCATCTAATTACATCAACTACTTGACCCAATTTTTATTATAAGCATGATTTATTCCAATATTATTACTTATCCCAACCACATATACTTATAAACATGTATGGATGTGTTCTAGAAACTCACATGATAAAATATCATACATATCAGTTTGGTTCTTTTCATGTCTCCACTAGTTATTCTTAAAAATATTACTTTTGATCACAATATTCACAAATTATAAATATTTAATATAAAACTAGTCTTCACACATTTTATATAAATGCATCACACCATCGAAAATAGTGATATCCCTACTCCATTCATTTTTTTTTAAAATGGAATAAAAATGTTTTGATGTTTGTAGATTGTCTAGGTATTATGCTAACAAAACCATGCATATCAAATATAAATAAAATCAAACCTATGACAATAATATATCACATAATCTAAGACTTAAGTGCTTCCCTAACATAAAAATATAACATTAATATCCCTTTTTATGAGCACAAATCATAACTATCCACACATATGCATCAAATTATCCACACATATGCATCAAATTATAATATACATATAATATAGTAAACATCATCCATGTAAACAAATAATAAGATCACAAGACTCATCATAATTAAAGAATCCATATTTATATTCAAATCCATGAACAATAATTAAAAAGAATGTATCATACAATTTATAATGACAACCATGAAAGGTTTATATTTACATATGAACCACAAGGGTAATTACTTTTTATCCTTCAAACCCTAGCTCAAATCTTCCCATAATAAAGCTGACTCAACAAATACAAAACATCCACTTCAACTTTGATAAACATGTTAATTTTTAAGATATATCAAATGAGAGTCCAAAATATCTATTTTTAGATATTCATTGACTCCTTGGACACCTTTAAGTTGTATATAACTCATGATTTTCACCAATTTTTACACATCTTTGAATATTCATTTCTAGTTCCATCCACATGTTTTTGTCATCACATATTGCTTTATCATCATTTCATATTATTGTATTGATTTATCTTTCATAATATGAATCTTCCTTATATATGTGATTATCATCTTTAAAATTATCCATAAATAGTTTTACTTAATTAAGCAATTTTATTCATCATTTGAATTCTTATTTTAATCCACGAATGGTGTACCATCATTAATCAAGAACACTCTATATGCATGCATGATATTTAAGGATTCACTCTTTCACATGTCCAAGAGTCTCTATTATATCTCAATCACATATCAGATATTAGATATAATTTTTATATTTTACTTAAGAGAAATTACAGGGTCAACAAATATAGTTTTGCTTTATCAAAGCTGATATTTAATTTTAAAATAGTTTTCATGGAACAATTGAAAAAAGATGAATTATATGTAATGGTAAATTTATAATTGATAAAAATTACCATTGATCCCAATATTTTTGAATACTCATCAGTTTATTATTGGTTGTTAATATTTTAGATAAATATTTACAGACCCTCAGTAAGCTATATTATAAAACAAGTTATGGGGTAAGTGCATAACTCACCTTACTTATTACATTCAAGTGTCATAGAGATGGTTTATGAAGTGCAATAATTCTACTATTGACAAGGACTCAACTAATATGTGGCTGATTTCATGGAAATATTATTATAATTACAAATATTCAAGGATAAACATTATCATCCTAGTGTAAATTTGTACCCTCATGATGTATTTAATGATAAATGGGTTTTAGTGTTAATGGAATTTATCACAATGTTGGCCAAGCCTAAAAACAACCATGATAAAATTATTGTTTTTATGAACATGTTAATTATTTTTTTCCACTTCGTACAAAGGAATCTAAAATGATGCTCTTGAATTTATAGTGAGGTTTTTAAAATAAATTATATAAATTCATGACGTACCTATATTTATAATTTAAAATAATAATAATTTTCTTAATTCAATATATTGGATATCTTTCACTTCATATTTAGGTTCAATATTTAAATCTAGTTAAATGTATCATCTCTAAAAATATGGAAGAATATAAAGAGTCAACCAAGTATTTGAATAAATGTAAATAATTAATTTCATGAAGCAATAATATAAAGAGTCAACCAAGTAGTTGAATAAATGCAAAGAATTAATTTCATGAATCATTGAGGTAAATAGTAATATGTTTCACCACTAGTATAATTTTATTATAATAAAACTTACCATTCTTTGTTGAAAATGGAAATTTTTCAAGAAATTTATGGGATGATGTGTAGAACAGCCCTTGGTTGGGATTTTTTGGATAATTGGGTCAATATTAGTCACTATGTATTTCATAAGTATGAGACTCAAATGTGACTAATTCATAAACGGATCAAGGAAACCATAGGTAAATAGAAACAATGTGATTACCTTAAAATAAAAACACACAAATATAAATTTGGGGAGAAACTTTTATTGAGATTTAAACCAATAAAAAAGTTATATAAAGTTAAGAAAATACACGAATATTCCTCTTTATATTTAGGAAAAGATAAGTATGATGGCTTATAAATTTTTTCTTCCTCCATTTATTTCACAAATCCATGATTTTTTTTAATATTAATCTAAATAAAGTATATTCTTGATCTAACTCATGTTATTATCTTTAAAAACATTCAAATCAAGGTTAAGGGGTCAACTAACTTTGACCCATTTTGGATTATATACTAACACAACATTAAGTGATGTAATAATGACATAAAATAAATGTTGGTCTAATTGGACCAAATTAGAGATATAATTGAGATATGGAAAGATGGAAAAATAATTTACAACACTTATTTATCTAAATAAGCATTAGGACTATGAATAATTAAGTGTGAGAGGATATGATATCCTCATTTTGAATAGTTTGATTCAAGACGTTTTATGTATTATGATGTTATTTAGGAAGTTAAATTATAGGGTTAATATGTAATT
The DNA here is from genome assembly GCA_037957365.1 of Torreya grandis. Lineage (NCBI taxonomy): Eukaryota > Viridiplantae > Streptophyta > Pinopsida > Cupressales > Taxaceae > Torreya > Torreya grandis. The sequence goes on along the minus strand of JARHVA010000783.1, from coordinate 1,425,856 downwards.
AATGTAATTAAACATAATGTATATGTATGTATGTGTGTGTGTGTGTGTATGTATGTATGTATGTATGCATGCATGCATGCATGTATGCATGTATGTATGTATCTAGTACTTGATTTATTTAACATTTGACATCCATTTTGACATATTTTTAAATTAAGAATGTATATATCTATGGAGAAACTATTATTTTATGAAAATATTATTTTATATTAGATTATTTACATGATAATTCAACACATTTATTATTCATGTTTAATATGTACCACCTAATAGAAAAAATTAAGGTATTTTTATCATGAGTGTGTATAGGTATAGATAGACATGCAACCATGATTGAGTAGTGGTGTTGCATGAGTCAATCCCCCTATACTAATAAAATCCTACAAAATTGTTGACTTGCATGAGTGTTTTTTCCAATAAATTCACAAAATTTATGGTCTTTGGGTTTAATAATTTATTTATCAGCTAGTTTTATTATGTGATGTATGCTGTATTAGCCTATGGCAATCAAAATACTATTTGGTTATTAATGAAATTATTTTTATATTTTGAATGTGGATAGTATTGAATACAACATTATTAATAAAATAAATTATATTATTTATTTATTTTTATCTATTATTGTCTTTATTTATGGCTATTCTATTTAGACATATCTTGTGTGGTAATTTTTTAAATTATTATGATAGGGTAAATGTGGGGTTTCCAAAGGGATGAAACCATTTTAAAATGGAGATAAACTAGATAAATAGAATTTATAATATAAAAACCAAAAAAAAATATCTTGAGGAAAACATTCCAAATCTTGCAAAATGTTTGAATCTGACATTAAACCAACAATAACAAAAAAATAAATGTAAAAAAAGCTAAATAAGGATTAACAATGTAGCCAAGAAAGGTATTTTAGAGTTTTAAATGCCTTCCATTAATCTTTCAAAAATCAAAAATGTTATTTCAAAAAAATCCTCTTTTATTTATTGAATATCAATTGTTTTGTTATTTGTTTTGGCTTCTAGTTATTTTTATTCGGCAGACTTGAAGAGAAATCTCATTTTTCTTCCCCATGACATCTTGTATCTTCTAAATGATAGTATAATAATTTTACATGGTGGTCCTAATCAATTGGATCATATTATTTAGATCATATTTAACTAAATTATGATATCTTTCCAACTATTAGTTTCTCTCCTTTAACATAAAGACTTTGTCTCGTAATTAACAAAAATCTCCCAACACATTCAAATGATCTCAATTAAAAAATAATAAAACCAAGGATTAGGTAAATATATATTAACTTATTGATGGATAAGGTTGGTCCTAAAATTTAGTTTTCTATTTTCATTATTTAACCATTTGAGAATGTTGAACTAGACATTAGACTCTATTTCTAAGATATTGATCCTACTTAATAAGTCCCCATCAAAGGCTTAGATTTTAATTTCTTCACATATTTTATTCAATTTAAAATTTACATGCCTATGACCATCTACTTATCATATATTATTCATCATAATAAGATAATATCCTTAGGGAAGAGTTACTTCATCTTCAATGCACATATAAAAATCCTTACTATGGGTTTGATAACCTAATCCTTTCTCATTAATTTTTTTTCCATATTAAACCTAAGCTTATTACAAACAATTATTTATTATTTTTGATCCTAATCCTTTAATTATTCCTTAATAGCCTTGTCTTATTTATTTATATCTCCCTTTATGGCCTTACTGGAATTATGAATCTTTATGGAGGGTATTTTAACATAAATATACCTAGGGCCTTGATATTCCTTGCCTCCTTCAATAATTATAGATTTATTAAAATAATTATGAGATACATCTTCCCCTTCATCTTTTAATGAAACCTCAACACTATTATCGATGGCTTTGACTAAACCAAAGAGATTTAAGGTCGAAGAGTCAACTTAACTAATTAAAACTAGGCTTATTAAACTTATATATATATAATGGATTAGTGAATTTTTTTTAATCCAACTTATGCAAATGAACATCAAAGATGGAATTTTCCAATGAAACCATAAATATAAATGTAAAATATACCAACATATTATGTTTGAATTGGTTAATCATAGTAAAGTGATATGATAAACAAATATTTTACCTTCTATCTAGGGTAATGTATTTGATGATTTAGAGACAGAATTCACACCATGGGTCTATTAGGGACTCTCTGAGATAACCATGGAACTGATGTAATTTTTCCTTCCCTTTCATAAATAGATTTATCTTTACATCTTCTATCCTTGTAAATTATTTACCCTTCCATAGACATACTATTTTCCTTAGAAATACTTTTATATAAGACCTTAAAATTTAGATATATGATATAAACATTCATATCTACTAAAAAATTTGTAATCTACCTGAAGAAAATAAGGGCATAACCCTTAATTATTTCCATATAATTTTTTAATCCTCCTTTATAAAGGATATTCCATACATTAGAATTTATTTTGACTCATTCACAAGACGAGGGTTCCATTTTCACCCTTTCTCTATCCATATGAAATATAAATTATTTTATTTTGGATTGAAAACCTTTTTAATTACTTATTTTCTACCCTTAAAATCTTTCTCCTTATATAGTGTAATGATTGATATGAGTATTTATTTGGCTAAAGATTCTGATGAATCGAAAAATGGTGTTATGGTATAAATACATTTACAATAATAATGGTTTTATAAAATTACCATTTAAACTTAATTGCTTTCAACCTCACAAAATATATGTACTAAATTAAGATAATGAGATTTAACATGTGTAATATTATATCTTTGTCTTTTATTAATTAATATAATCATAATTATTGTCACATTTTATGAATAAGAATAAAAATTACTCTAATGATTGATAATCAATTCTTATGGGATTGAATTAAGTTCTTAGAGTGATTTTATTATCTAATTTTCTTGCAACTTATTCATTATTATTATGGTAAATTAGAATGTAATTTAACATGTTCATTTTTTTCACATTATATTGTTTCATTATTGTGTTTCAATTTAGATTGGTGTTTTAGTATTAATTTCTATTTTGCATGGTTGCTGGAATCAAGGGTTTTTTTTTAATTTTAAATGGTTACTATGTTAAATTTTGAATAAAAAAATCATTAAAAAAAATGTTATAGATGTATGTGGTCTTGTTCAATAATATTAAATATGTTTTGAACCATAATAAACTTCCTTGACATTGGAAACAAAATCAACACCTTTTGACATTATATTAAATTTGGTATAATTATATTTTAATAATAATTTAATGTCAATTAACATATAACATAATAAATGTTTCAGTCTATACATAGTATAAGTATATTTAAATATTTTTCAAATAGATTTGAGGTAGGTTAAATTTCAAATCTTTAGTACAAATGTCTTAAGAAATACTATTTCAACTTTGTTACAAATGGAATATCATAAGGTGGAAATTATTTTAAGTGGCACTTGATGTAAATGTTAATATTATTAACATAACAAAAATTATTATGAATTGAATATAGTATATTGATGATATTTATTTAATGTTATAATTGATAAAATATTGTTAACTGGTTTTATCTAATTTGGAAAAGATGGAAACAAAAAAAAATGGAAAGCTAAAGGAGAATATATGGGATCTATTTTAATCTTTCAATTATTAATGAATTATTCATTTTAATTAATTGAACCTTAGTTAGATAGAGAAGCTAGATTATTTTTAGGTAGTTTTAGATGAGTTACAAGTTAACTTAAAGATAATTATTGATTTTATGGTTTATCTTATTTATCTACCTTTTTAAAAATAATTTGGAAACATGGAACACATTTAAAAACAAGGAAAAGGCCTATTGTTTTTCAATGTAATTAGTATGTCATCATTGAAATGAGCACATAGTCCAATATGGATGTATATGGTAGAGAATGAGAAATATTTTTTTGGGATATGTGCATGAAGTTATAAGTGAATGCCTATTTAAAAATTCTTATCATTTTTATTGGAATTGGTTTTTTTCCATTAACTAATATGGTATGAATAAATAAAAAATATAGGAAAATATGTTGGTTGGAGAAAGGGAATATTGTGAAGGAAAGGTAAGAGATATATACTTTTATTTATGAACAACACAAAAAAAATTATTGTTTAACATATTTACACATAATCATGTTTTTTATTTGATGAGGTTAAAAAATGGGATTAAATTATCCCATATCTATACAAAATTTGAAACAAGTTAAACTAGAAGCAAGCAAAACAAGCATAAAATGGGAGCCCCATGGAGAAATACATAGGATGGTTATCTTCAGCCAAAAATACATTAAACTATTGGGAAAGTTTGGCTAAGTATTAATAAAAATAAATAACCATAGGAAGTAATAACATAGCTATCAAAAAAATAATCTTAATGGTAAGACTCCTCCATGTCAGAGTAGATGACTAACTTCCTACTTTATTTCTTCTTTTTCCTAATTTTTGGGTGAAGTTACAGGTTTTATTTATTTTTCCTTGAGTCAAATGTTCAATCATATTTTTCTTTAAGTAATCTAGGGTTTTATCAACCACTTTTTTGGCTTCTTTTTATCCTATTCCTTCTTCCCTTCCACTTTATTTTTATGTTTCACTTTTTTGTTATGGGTAAACTCCCCATTTTTTTGATAGGGTAACCTTATGATTTAAATAAAACAATGTAAATAGTGACCCCTTTGGTTAATTACCTGATAGTTTATTTATTCTAAATCTAGAAGGTTCAGTGGGGTCTTGAGGAATTATCATATAGTATAGTAGATTCTAAGTGTATATCCATTGGTTGATTATTTCATATTGAATTAATTGGTATACTAATATACCATCTTAAAATTCTATATGCTAATAAATTATTCCTTTAAAGGACTTACTTTTATTATTTAATTTATAATAAATAAAAAAGTGTGTGTGTATATGTGTATATTTATGTATATGTATATACATAAATGTTTGTATGTATGTATAAATATATGTGTGTATATATACACACACATACATACATATACACAAATATATGTGTCTACACACACACACACACACACACACACACACACACACACACAGAGGAATGCATTTTATTTGTTTATTATGACTTTGTTTAACATATAATTTTTTATTATATTAGGTTATAAAGTAATTTTTACAAGGATATTGAAGACTAAAGTTAATTAGTATCAAAAAATAACATAGAAAGCCCTAGGGCTGAAAAACATAGTATGGTTAAAATGAAAACAAATAGCTAATGACTAGTATAGAAGAAAAAACTAAAAAATAAAAAGATAAAAATTACTCAGGGAGGATTGTTTCCTCCATGAGTTCCTTGATGGCGTCCTTGTCCTTCACCTTATCCATCAGCCTATTTCTAATGATCTTTTCTTGAGTCCTGTTACTCAGGATTTCTATGATGTCCTTCAGTAGAATCATTCTCAACTTCTTCTAAGGCTCCTTATTTAATATCCTCTTGAAGGGGTTCATATTCAAGGGTTTGGATTAAGGTTTTAGAGTGAGATAAACCTCTACCTTCTCATCATATTATATTTGGAGAGGAACCTCTACCTTGTGATATGTAAAATCTTATAACATTTTTGTGGTTTCCATGTTAATATAATTTTACTCCTTGATCAGACTAAGTAGAGCAAGTCCTACTTCATGAATTTTACCATTTAAATACTCCAACTATCTCTTATTTTTATTTATTGAGTCAAAAAAATAGGCCTTCAATTTTTTAGAAATTTTGATAACATCATATTCATCAAAAATAATAGTTTGGGTTTGTTTATTATAATCTAGAGAGGAAGATCCCTTATGAGGCTCTTGGAATTGGGGTTTATAGGG
>JARHVA010000783.1:1340000-1415000 GCA_037957365.1 Torreya grandis | reverse complement strand
AAGAATAAAAATCAAAGCCCAGTGGAGAGTAAAGTCCATTTTTATTAAAAATGGTAATATAAAATCATGCTTTCCAAATACAATAAGCAATAAAATGGAAGGATAATCATCATGTCATGCCTTAAATTATTAAATAGCATAAAGTGGTGAGATTAAATCACTTTGTGCTTACCCTTAAGGGTAACATATTTCATTATCTAAAGGAGAATGTATCCCCATCAGGGAAGCAAATTTGTATGTAGGAAACCATCTTCTGATTCATGGATTGTCTTTTTCATTATGAAGAAGTTGTAGACTAGTTACTTCTTCATATGTTTATACTTGAACACCTAAGACCCTTCCATGGACATCCATGTCACTAGTTATATTCTTTATTTAATGATTTATAATATGATTCCCCTTATCTTGACTACCCTTTCATTCTAGGATTTGGAAAATTCCAACATCAATCCTAAATCAAAACTCCAAATATATAAGAGTGAAGGACCCATGTATATGAATGTTCAATATGATCTTATTTTCCTTGAGACTAGCATAGGATAAGGGCTTAAATTTTAGATGTTCTCCCCAATTATTCCTACTCTAAAAACACCCTTCCTAAAAAATTTGATGAATGAATGATATGTACATAATTATAAGTATGAATGATATGTATCTATTAAAATGTATGGCAAATCAATTATAATAAAGTAGATATGAATATAGTGCATGAAAGTTCTTCTTGTTTTAATTTTAATTAGATTTTTACCTTGTTTGAAGTTATTATGATTTAATTAAAAAGTTATTAGGTTTTATTTACTACATAATTGAATCTCATAATAATATGGGTGACTCATATTAATTTCATAAATTATTCATGGAAAAAAATATACGGTATTATATGAAGTATGATAAATTCGTACATGTTAGGGATTAGTGATTATACATAAAATTCTTATGTAAAAGTAATGAGTGACTCACGTACCATCAATAATGTTTGACATATACAAACCATTTATAATCAACATCAATGTATTATGTATTCCTTATAAATGGTTTCAATTTTATTAATTTGAGTCAAATTTATGATGTATAAGTTCTTAGTTTTTCTTTCTAAGTTTTCATTGAGTGTGCCACTCTTTTTAATTTTATTTCATGCTAATTTTATTGTTCAATTGAAACTTTTTTAATACCATTATCAACCCAAAACTACAGATAGGTTATTGAATTGGAACTTGGATACATGATTGTTTCACTAAGAGAATATCATGGATGGGGTGCAATGGGTAAACTAATTGTTTAGATCATTGGACCCATTCTTTGATATTGGATATTATTCTCATGAATTGATTTTTACCATCATAAGGTTTAGTGATGAAATTATCTATCACATATTTTTATTTATTTCGATTTATATGTATATTTTATTGATTATTTTATTTAGATTTATGTGTAGATTGTATTGATTATGTATTGAAATCATGTTTATTATTTTTTTATTTAAAGCTAAGTTAAGATTAATAACATTACAAAAAAGTGTAATTTTTAAAGTTTCATTATTCTAAGTATTCAATTGTATTGGACAATCATGGAAACATGTAAAGAAATATTTTTAAAATGATTTAAACTATTATTTTTTTAATCTAAAATCTATTTTTACATGGATTAGGTGTAAATAATTCTTCTTTGGCTTAGTGCTAGGGACTAATGGGTATCCATTCCATCAAATTCACTTGAGGCACAATCCTGGACTCATCCCTTTTTGGTATCTCCTAGGATTTATACCTTGGTAAGTGGCTAGGCAACACCTTTTAAACCATCATCCTCACCATTGGACTACAACCCACTTGATAAACTATTACATATTTATTCATTAGTTTAATGGTAATTTTTTTGAGAAATATATTTTTTTTCTTGGACTATTTACATGAAATATGTAATGTTGTTATATTTGTTTTTTATTATTTTTAAACTTGATCACTTTGTAATATGATATAAAATTTTTGTATGGTTATTTTTTGAGTCAATAGTGTAATACATTTGATTTTTAATATTTTATATTTCACTACTAAATCCATATTTATGGGAGAGAATATTTAATCAAATGTTTGAATAGTAATGCATTACATAGTTGACTCTATAATAACCTTACACTTTACTACATTGTAAATAAACTTACCTTTAAATATTTCATTGAATATGATATTGAGGAAGGTATTAGGTATAATTTTATATGATGTTACTTATGATCCTAGTTTTAAAAAATTAAAGTATAGAGACAATAGTGTATATTTGTAAGATAAAATAAATTTGATTAGAATAATGGAAGTTGTTTGAAAAATAAAAATAAAATTAGAATTATGATATGCATAAGAAAAAAGTTATAAATACTTGAGTGATAATTAATTAAAATATTTTATTATTATAATGTTAATAAATAAAACAACATTATTTTTAATAGGATCAATTAAATATGAAATGGGTGTTGAAGCTCATTAAACATGTAAGGCTTCAAGTATTAAAGAGATTAAGTAAATTGATAATGGGTAGATAGTATTGATAGTTGATTCTTATTTAAAGTTTAAGTTAGATTTGATTAAGAACTAAAAATTACAACTTAACGAATATATTAAACACTACATTAATTATTCATCCAATATTTAAATAGAACATGTCAAGTGACAAAAGGTAATTATAATTTTAATGAAATAAGGTGTCGAAACCTAAACACAAGTATTTGGAAATTTTCAACTAAAGGTCAAACTGACAACATGAATGAATCATTTTTAGGATATAAATATAAGTAATGATGATAATAATTATTTAAATAAATAAATTAAGAAAGATAAATAATATTTGGAAAAAAGGGGAAATGAAATCAAAAAATGTTATTTTTTTATTTCTTTAAACTCAAGTTTGATACTTAAATCACATTATTCAAGTATCATAATTTTTTAAATTAATATTTTAAAATATGTAGTGTAAAACATAAATCTATTATTTAATTAATATATTATTTTTTTAGTCATGATAAGTAATGGATATAATGATCCCAACCTTTAGATACATTATACCATCCCATCTATAAAACAAGAGCATTGTGAGTTTAAATTAATATTAATGTTTAATCATAGAATGAGCTAACATCCATATAAATCTATAATTTAAAAAAAAAAAAATAGCAACCAAGTTTACAAAATGAATTATTTAAATAAAATTCAATCATTATGTCATCATCAATCAAGCACTTTGACCCAGACAAAAAATAGGAGTCCATTCACAAATCTCATAATTAACATAAGTAGAAAAACTCATGAGTCTCCCTTGTGAATCATTTGAGGAACTCCCATGATAGTTACAAATGTTTTTTAACCATCAATCATTGATTAACATACATGGGGCACTCACATGAACCATTTATGTATTGTCATAAATATCTAGAAAGTATGACTAATCCATTTTAAATGTAAGGTTTTTTATTATTTATCATACAATACTCAACAATTATAGTACATGTTATTTTTTAAAAATAATGTACTCCTAATAACGCATAAAAACTGATGTAAGAATGTCAATCATAAATTTTATCTATTTAGAACAATATTTGGTATAATAATTTAATATTTAGTTTTAAATAAAATAAAATAAATATATTTAGGAATATAACCCAACTAATAGCACATGACACATAAAAATATTAAATAAGTTTAGGAAAGATTCAATACTATTTTTATAAAAGCCTAAAAAATAATACAAACCAAGAAATTATTAAATGCAAGGAAAATGAATGAATTCCAATATTAAAAACAATTTATTAAATTTTACGAGTCTTATTAATGGAATTCCATTCCTAGATTAAACCTACCAAACACATCCATACCTCACATAATTTGTTATTAAATGTTTCCAACTAATCCTTGTTGGTTTTAATCACAACTGATAAGGGGTCTTTCCTTTACCCACCACCTCCAATGAGTTTCCTTCCTCCTACATAAGGGGTTTTGGCTTGACGATAGTGAATTTTAAGGGAGGATCCTTAGTAGAGATCTTGGAATTGAACTTATAAGGGAAAAAATAGGAAATAGATAGTGAAAGCCAAATGTAGGATCTTCCTCAAGGGAGTATTCCTTAGTGGAGGACCCCTCTGATGGGACATCCTTACCCCAAAAGATCTCACCATGTTTTACTAGTAGGAAAATGAGCCCCTGGTGGATGACTATGTTGGCTTCATTGATCGAGTATGAGAGTGTTGTACACTCCAAGGATTTTTGAAAGAAATATGATAGGCTAATTTTTAATCCTTGAAAATGGTTCAAAAAGAGGAAATGGTGTAAGAATATGAGAGTATACTTACCTTTAAGGGTGATATAATTCATTATTTGCAAATAGATTTCAGTTGAGTATTGCATAATATCTAAGTGAGGGAACTCCTTTTTGTCCATTTTAATGATCTCTTTGCTTCAAAAAACCTCTACATGAGTTCTAATTTTTTTATTCATCTTTAAATGTTTTATCCCATTTATGTGACATTATTGTAACATTGCCTATTAACTCTTTTACTACATAAATTATTATGCATATTATTTCCATGGCCCTCTTATTCCAAACTACAATAAATTCCTTTGAGATATTGGCATCATGACCAATGACCCTCTACATGATTTCAGTGAGGCCATTTTTACATGTCTTCCTCTAAACATTTTTCATGATTTGGACCTCTAAATAACATGTTAGTTTTATTTTGTCTTTGTGACCTCCATTCTTGAAATTAGACTAAAATATTCAATATAAAATGGAATTCATTGAGCCTTGATAATACTTATAACCAATAGCTTCAAATAAACTTGAAGTGTAAGATTTCTCCCACCCTTAATTATTAACTCTCCACATGTTATAATGATGACAAGGTATAATTATTGAATGCCATCACTTTAGTTATAAAATTTGTTCATGTGATAACCATGTCATCATCCTATCTAGAAGTGGATTCATTTTGAATTGGTAACAAGACATTTTTAGGGATGTGGAATCCAACATGCTAGGTAGATAAAATATTGAGACCAACTATAATTTTAGTAAGTATGCCACATGTGGGGATTTTTTACTTATTAAAAAAATATAATTATGTTGATCATTTTTGTGTAATTCTTTATAAATTAAAAAAAACTATAATAACCATGATAATGGGTTAAAAATATTATATATGTCCTTAGATAATTTATATGAGGACTTCAGGGATATGTGGATAACATGGTCCACCATCCTTCAACAATAATCTAATCTATAGAAGCTAGATCTCATTGATGAGTTAAATAGTAGATTGATTGGACTAAATTCAAACATAATTCAATAAGATAAAAGTGTGATTAATTATAATAGTGGGTAGAACTCTCATAATAACACACCACACTTTGGTATCAAAAAACATACACCATGCATGGATTTTTTAAATAAAATTAGATGACCTTATCAGCTAGTTGTATAAGAAAGGTCAACATTTTTCTCTTCATTAAAATAATATAGATCAAAAATTTATGATAAGTTAGTTCAACTTAGAACATGAATATAATCAATGGTTCTATTTTTTATATAATACACATGTTGTTATCACATGTGACAATTTAAATAAAACCTTTTTGCCTTATATGTCCCCACTTTATATAAGGAATTCACTTGATATTTGACTAAATTATGACAAACTGATTTAGTCCATGATTACAAGACCCAATTTAATAAAATATACAATTGAAAAAAGGATAAATTAATTCTTTTTTAAATTTTATTCATCATGAGATTGAAATATGGCATTCATGTAGAGGTCAATATGTTTAAACCTTACAATTTAATGAAATAATTTTAATTATCAAAATTAACTAAGGACAAACATGTAACCCAATACTATTCATATAATCCACAAGTAGTAAGAACCCCTTAGCCATTTTTATCCATGCCAAACAAGGGAAATAAAGAAAAAAATATCCATTTTTTTGACATAAAACTAGGTGACTGCTCATCGAGATAAAATAAAAAGCTATAATTGTGATGAAAATTATAGTCTAGGATATTAACATGTTGAATAAATAATAGACCTCATAGATGTGGAGAAACATTTCATGGTTGATATAATGGATGATTCTAAATATGTCTTGAATGAAGAGATTCCAAAATATAATAGTCCCAAGTGAGAACCCTTCCATAAAACAATTATTTCATGATTTAATAAGGATCACAACTCCTCAAACTATTAAGGTATTGGGTTACTTAAATCGAAACCTAATAACTATCCTCATTAACTTTTAAAGAACTCATAACATTGTTAACCATCATGTGGCCAAGAATAAAGATTATTATGTGTATCCATCCAATAGTTTTTAGGTAATGATATATAATGAAGGTATATTTTATTCTAAATAAATATTTTAAGATGTCAAAGTTTCTATGGATGATGACAATCTCAAATCCGACATGTTTTATTTGTCATTGAGAGGTTGTGGCATCATCTTTGGATATTAGTGTAATTTATAATTAAGACCAATCCTATAGGAATTATCTAACTTATGAATTTAATTAAATTTTTTAAGGAAACAATATACTCTACAAGGAGTGATAGTAGGACTCACTCAACTTATTAATTCTCAACATATTGATAATCTAGTAAAATTTGGTTTTTCATGGGTGATGAATCCAAATTTCATTGTCTAAATGATATAGATAGGTAAATTATTATAATTTTAAGACTTTTATTTTATAATATATTATCACTTAAGTTTTTTCATAACTGAAAGTATTACTTCCACAAATCTCACATAATAATGAAAATATGATCCATGCCATAGAGTCAAACATCAAATAATCACATCTATTATTACACATACATGAATATAAAATAAATTGATATTATTTTATAATAATTGATTCATGTGGTGGTTATTTATCTTATTTTCATTCCATAATCCTCACTATTAATCCTCATGTAGAATAAAATGTGTCTTTTAATTATGTGTTGATTTCATAGAGATAAATAAACTCAATTTTTTATTTTTTATTCTATTGATTGACAAATTACTAGATGAATTTCAAGTGGATAGTTTTTTTTAATCCAAGTTAGATATATAGTATGGATAGCATCAAATTAAATTATAAGAAGAGGATATCCATAAGTCAAAATTATGACCTCATGATAATAAATATGTGTTCTTAGTGATGTCATTTGGGTTCATGAATGCTCCATCAACATTTCAAAGCTTAACGAACCATATATTTTCCCCTTTATTTGACAATTTATTTTTTATTTTATTTTATGACATTATATTATACCAAAAATACATTTGAATACCATCCGCTACACTTGGAATAGACCCTAAAACTCCTATATGAACAATAAATATAAAAAATAATTAAAATTTATTCTTTGGTACTATAGAGGTGAAATACATTAGGTATATTTTCTTAGTGAATGGTTTTAAAATGGATTACAATAAAATTGTGGATATGAAAAATTGAATAAAACCTAAAATCCTTATATTTCCTTTTGGAATTTTATATCTCACTTAAATATTACAAAAAAATGTCATGTATTATGGTAAAAGCATTGCTCTCTTATTTGACTTACTATGGATGAATTATTTATACTAGTCTAAACAAGAAAAAAAAATTTACACATCCCAAATAGGCCATGTGTACCACACATGTGTTACACATGCTTAATTTATTCAAACCTATCATCATTATGAGTGACACATCTATGAGAGGAATTGGTGTAATTTTAATGTAAAAATGATGATCCTTGACCTTTAATATGAAGTCATTGGATAATTAAGTTTATTGGTAAATGGTAAAACAAATGTATAATGATGGTGAGGAAAAGGTGGAGGGTAATTCAAATTTTACACCTAGTCTTGGGGTGGGAAAATGTGTACCTAAAATATACATCTAGGAAATGGGATGATCTAAAAGATGGATTATCTAGACATAAGATTAAAAAAAAAACATGGAGGGAACAACCCCATGAGCCCTAGTATTAGGAATTGGTGAGGTTTTCAATGAAAGTTTCAATGAGGCAGTAAGACTTAGGCATAAAATGTGACATCCCAAAATCCCCACATTGATTGGTGGATAGACTACTAAGAAAATGAAAAATTATCTAAGAACTAGAAGACTTCTCCCTAGACCCCACAATGGATAATGATGAGGTATGCATCAACATCGTAGATAATATTGTTGAAAAAGAAAATTAAAAACTTGTTAACTTCCTTTTGACTATATTCAATAGCTTTAGGCTAATATTGATAAGTTTAGGGAGTGTGTTAGTCATAAATGGATTCCAAAATGCTAGATAAAAGTTATGGCTATGGACAAAAACTTATTTTTATTCAACTTCACAAATTAACAAGAATTTATTAGGGTTATGATAAGATGAATTTGGTTTTTATATAAATCCAACCTTAGTCTAAGAAAATTAAAAGTAGGTCTTAATTCAAAGAATTGAGATTTAGAGAACATCCACACATGGGTGAAGTTTCCATAATTTCCATTAGAATATTGGGATCCATAGGTCATTATAAAAACATTTCTAAGAAAACTATTTACATAGACCCATAATGAAGTCATGAATAATAATGGTGGCTACTGCATTTAGTTTTTTCATTATGGATAACAAACCACTTCAATACATCATCAATATTAAGTCTAAATATAGGGAATGTATTGAGGATATCAAATATGATAGGGACACAAACATATACAATAAGTGTAACATCCTGAGTTGTTCAATTAAATAATACCCTAAGTATAAAGAATTCCCTTAAGTTGAAAAGTTACATTGGATAAAGAAAATAATGACCAATATTATCATTGAACATCTAGTCATGTGGAAGGAAAACATAGAGATATTTATTCTTATTTCAAATACAAAAAATCCATAGGTTAATAATATAGTTAAATCTATTAAAAAGAGTAAAGATTAGGAGATATTAGTATCAATCCTTGAGAAGTCAAGTATAGAAAAATGGTTCATGATTACTAAAAATAATACCTTAGACCTTGAAAAGGAAATTTTTAGAAGTTTGGAGGAGTATTTTAGCACTCACAAGGATAAGAGAATATAATTAAGTGGGAACTCAAATTAGTTATAGATCTATTCATAATAATAAAGACTCAAGAATCATACCCATACTTGTTAAGTCCATAAAATGAAGACACAAATGAACACAATAGAGGTAGATCTATAAAAATCCCTATCTCAAAAAAGTCTCTTAGGTCAATTTTGTAAAAAAAAAGGACATTTTATTTACATGATGAATATAAGATGTAATTTTTTCCCCCATAGAATAGGGAGGGTGATAAGGATAAAATTAAGGATATGGGACAATTCTCCTCTTACAATATCAAAGAACATGAATAATCAAAATAGAAAGATTAATGGACTCACATTAACATTATAAGAGGAAATAATAAGGTTGATGTGGGGAAAGATTCAAAAACTATAGGCATGTTATCTAATAAAAAAGTTAAGGAGAATGAAATGGATAAATAAGTAACAAGGGCTATTTAAAGGACCCTTCAGAAACACTTTCCCAACAACAAAAAATTAGTATAATATATTTGAATGCTAGAGGGATTAATAATTATAGTAAACAAATATTAGTTATACTTTTGAGAAATAATCATAACAAATATATTTTGATTTTACAAGATTATAAAATGTCTAAAAAATCTCTCAATCAAATTAGAGAGAAAATATGAAACAAATATATCTATGTTGTTTATTGTTCTAATGGTGTTGTATGAGGTTTAGCTATATTTTGGAACCCCTATATATTTGAGGGGATAAAACTAACCAAGTATAAAAATCACATAGTTTTTATGTTTAGGTATAACATGAGTAAGTTGGAATGGATTTTATCAAAAATATATTCTACTAACTCCAAGTAAGGGTGAAAAAATATTAGGATGGAATTGGTAGAGTTCAAAAATAATTATGAGAAATAGCTTTGGTTTGTTTCTAGGTATTTCAATTCCCCTCTCTCTCCAATGGAAAAAATGTGGTTTATAAGATGTCACTAATATCACGGTCAATATTAATGACTTAATATATGAAGCACAATTGGTTGTTTTGGATTTAATGGGTAATCCTTTCACTTGGACAAATTGAATACTAGGGGATAATCTTATTCAATTAAGTTTGGGAAGATTATTTATTTACTTAAACTAGGACATCTAAGTTAATAGTTATTTGACTTCCCTCCCTAGGATTAATTTTGAACATAACCCAATGGTGTTTTTTGGGGGAAAAAAGTGTAAAATCAAGAACTAACCATTTAGATTTTTAAAAAAGTAGACCTTCCACCTATATATTTTGCACTCTCTCAAAAAAAATGGTGAAAATGTCTATTTTATAGAAATTTACATAATATAAATGAAAATTAATTATATTAATAAAAAAAATTGAAATATGGAATAAATATGTGTTTGGTAACATCTTATTTTAGAATAAAAGCATTGAGGAGGAACTACAAAATTTAAAATAATTAGTTAATGTGAATGGTTTAAATAAGTAATTCCCAAAAAAGGAGAAGGATATTCTCAACACCTTTAATAACCTAGAATATAAATAAAAATATTACTAGAGACAAAATTCAATATGTATTTGGTTAAAATAAGGGGACAAAAATATTTCTTCCATCTATCAACATCTAGAAATAAAAATTCAAACATAATCAATAAACTGGTCAAGGAAGATGGGATGGTGTGTAAATAAGAGGCTGAGATGGAAGAGGAGATCATACTATAATTTATGAAACTTATGTCTATAATCTCCTCCCTAGATCATGATAAATGAGAACATGTTCTTGGACTCCTCAAGGTCACTAGTTAGGCATAAAATTCAGCCCTTCTCAAACCTCCTTCTCTAGAAGAAGTAAATTTAATTTATTTCTCAATGGAAGGGATAAATCCCAAATCCCAATTAGTTTTACCCATTTATTATTTCAAAAATATTTTGAGATAATATAGTCTAAGGTAGTGGCATCAGTATCCAAATTTTTTGATGAGAGAACTATTCTTAAAGTGTTGGATAATACATTCTTGGTTCTTCTTCCCAAGAATGTGGGGGAAAAAAAATTGAAATAATTAATACATTTTGTATGAAATTTTACAAAATTTTCATGAAAAATATGGTCCTTAAGATTCAACCCCTTCTATAGAAGATTTTAGCTGAGTAGAAGGGTGCCTTTGTGTTTGAAATATAGATCATTGATGGAATTATTATTTATCATGAAGTGATACATATAATTACTAATTTTATACACATAATATTATTATTATTTATCAAACTTTATCTCTTATATGGACCTATCATGTTTCATTCTCTCTAATTACATACCTTAAAGGGTGTACCAACAAAGGGGTTGGTAGACGATTGGTGCTTTATAAAATTGTTATGGCTTTGTACATTAATACTATTAGTATAAACTCCTTATTTAGAGTGTTTATCCATTTATCTCCTATGATTCTTCTATAAAATACTCAAATCCTAAAATATGTCAAAGTCTAAAATCCTAAAATCTTAAAATATGGCTAAGTCTAAAATCTAGTAGGACCCTCCAAAGTCTAGAATTTGTATTATAGATCCTAGATGTCCAAAACCACTCTCAAATATCCTAAAAATATAAATATAAAATATAATAAATCATAATAAACTATAATTACATGTTTAAATGTAAAATTATACTTAAATTCTTATTTTGAATTTATACTACCTATTTTAGCATATTTTCCTACTATGTTGACTAGGCCAACTCTATCAATTATCTCATCATATTATGTTGGCTAGGCTGGCCCTATCATTCATACTATGTCTATTAGGTAAATAAAATATGATGGAGTGTACCAAGTCTAATTTTTTATAAGATATGCTGATTCACATGTTATAGAGCTAGGTTAGCCCAACTAACCTAGTTTGAGACCTAATGACTCTTTTTCCTCAAAAATAATGTCAACTTCATTTATAAAGAGAAGATCATCTAATTTTGCATCATTACATCTTAGAAATATAATTATACTATCATTTATATGTTTCATTGGTTAGGAGTTTTCCTTAGAGTAGTAGCAATCATCTTGTGGAGGTTTCAGATGCATAGGAAAAATATTGTAGGCTAGAGATGTTGTATCATTATGATCCTATGGGACACAACAACCTCTTAAAAATCACCATTAGACAAGGGAGAGATTGAGGCATTATGATTTCACTTAAACAAGGTAAGTATACTCATATCCATTCAATTTGATTTGTATATGTTGAATAAAAAATGGATTGAATTGTATCTCTCATAACTTATAATAATTTTATATTGTTTTGAATAGAATTATATTTTCTTGTTTCATAACACTCCCCATTATTCATAAAATTGGGGGACCCCTCTTTAATGTTTCTCAAATTCAAGGTTATAAGAGTTTTTATCTCTCTATGATCATCACCTTTCTTTAAGAATCCTCAAATTTCTATTTCACCTTAGTTTAACCATTTGTATAACATATTCATAATGGAAATCTATCCCCATTAAAATCCACTCATAACTTATGATTTTAAGTGTAGTCAAGCCCTTGTCACATCCCAATAAGAACATAGTAATTTCACACTTAGAATATTTTTTATTGTGATCACTATCTATCTATAGTGTGTACTTGTATTGATGTTATAAGATTTTTAGTCTCTTGGAGTTGTAGCTTCTTAGAGTCCTATATATAACCTTGTAAAGATATATTGGTAGGTATGTGAGGGTTGTATTTGATTATGTAGATTCCCTTTATACTTAATATTTTTTTTTAAGATTTATGTATGGTAAATGACCAAATGAGAAAGTGTCACATGGTCCTAGTTATTATATGTGTTAGTATCTTAGATTTATCAGAGATTTTAGAATCCTAAGAGAGTCTGACTAATCTAATTTCTATGACTATTAGAGATGTTAATCTCCTAGACCTCATATGGATTTTAGATCATGGGAGAGCCTGACCAAGTGAGAGAACACCAAATGTCCAATGCTAAAACTCAACAAATAGGGTTTCCCTGACTATTAGATCTATTAGTCTCCTAGAATTGACAAGGATTATTGATCCAAAGAAATACAAACCAAGTGAGATAATTCCAAAATAGTTGGTGATTAGAGGTTCCAAAACACAACTAATAAGGTCACCTTACTCTCAAAATTTTTAGTCTCCCAGGCCTAACAAAAATGTTAGAGCTTGGGAGAGCCTAACATACCATACCATGCCACACAACACTTTTATATAGATTAGCAAAGGGGAATGATAATCACCAAGTGGTTAGAGTGAGGTAAAGTTATATTTAAAATGATAATCAAAAGATTCCACACATCACTTGACTCCAATTAGAAACTCCTTCCCTTGAACATGTAAAGGTGAAGTAATAGTTTATTCATATATGTTAATTATTATATTTAGGACCAATCAGTGATAGACATGTGCCATAAGGAATTTTTTTCAAGATTTCATATGGATGAATTAACCATGTGCCAACCATGCTCTTATTATTAACTAAATGGGAAATTAGGCCCTAATTTGATTATTTAAAATATCACATCATAATCACCAAATTTAATAGGGTAACATATTTAAAATATCTAAGTTTAAGTATATATTAGGAAATAAATGAGAAAATTAAATCACTAACTTAGATTTGAATTCACATTGAGTGAGCTTCTAAGTACCATCAATACAAGAGATATGTGTAGATCCTTATAAGTGCCCTAAGAGAAACATTCACCACTATTGATACCATTTGCATAGATTCTACCTTCTCTTTTTTTATCATTCATATGCCCTACATGCCTACATTAATTAGAAGTAGCTATCATAGAAATACAAACCTTTATTAAATGATTTCTTCATCTGCTAACCCTAAAGTTGAACTTAAGTATAGGGATGACACTTTCCCAGAAGGCCTAACCTAATTCAAGAATTATAATGAGGATTTCAAGGAAATTGATATGGTTCCCAAGTATTCTTAAAATTATGAGGATGACATAAAGTTATATGATGCCCTTCAGTCATATTATAAGTATAGGCTACAAATATACATAGCCAAGCCAAAGTTATTCAATTATGTAGATTTGCTTGGAAAATTACTACTCACTTCCAAATAGGTACAAGATGGTAAATTCTTAACCTTATGTGTTTTATCATATCCTAGCATATGATCAATTATATTTTAGGTAATGTATTGAAATTTTACAAAAACCTTGAAGAATATACAATAACTTATGATTCATTCATAGTGAGCACATGGAATAACACCTACCAAATATATGATGTCTTGAAGGATAGGATGGAAAACCTAGATGATGGATGGGTTAATAAGATATATGTAGACTCTTACATAGTACAAACCTTCAAGGAAAAGATTCACATAGGAATGATACTATTGGATTGGATGCTCAATGTAGCTAACTATGTTTATGTCAGTCTATTAGGGGTGCCCCTACTACATATAATCCTCAAGGGTGATCAGGTCCTAGACCTTGGGGTGATAAAATTCAACTTGATAAAGATAGTAGAAGATACCTTGGGAGGAGACAAATTTTATATGATGATCTACTTGGTCGACACATTATTATGACACTTAAATTTAAGCCACCTAAATTTCCACCATGGATTGTCAAAGGTGCAATAGTCTAGTAGTTTTTTATAAACTATATGGCCACCACTATAGGAACAACATCTAGAAGATTTATGAGTCCTTATATATAGTGGTCTATATTTCCATTAATGAGGTATCCATGCCTTATATCTCTAAGGAAATAAAGGAGTATTTTCCCCCCATTAATTACTATTGGTAATATAATGATGAAACTATAATTTGAGTGTCCATCACCCTCAAATCTCCCCTCCACCTACCCTATCAAGTCCCAAACTAGACAGTAGAGGAATAAATTGTCTATCAACTAGTTGAAGACATCTTCAATCACTAAATTATCCAATATTAAAATGCTTGAACAACCTTCCCTATTACCATCAAGTATATTATTTATAAGAGTCTCCCTTATTTGTATCAATTTATGATAGGAAGGGATTCCTATGCATTGGGCTGGGCCAAACATAAATATTGGGACTCACATATCATCATCAAGGCCCATATGTCAAGGTATAAGGCTTATATAAACATAAAATATGGCCATCATCCCCATGAGGATGATGACATCTATATAAACCCTATAGATGATTGGGAGGTGTTCACCTAAATTGAATCTAAGAATAATAATAAAGGAAAGAAAGATGGTGTAATTTCTTTATCCTAATCAACTTATGATGGAGGTGATGTTTAGAAAACTCATCCTCAAATATCAAGTAGGATATTACAAGGGGTCATAGATCCTTCTCCTCCTTGACCTTCTCCTTTATGAGATTCACCTCCCTATGCATCCACTCTAGATCCACCACATTTATTATCTCATTCAACTCAACCTCATATAACTATGGCCTAGATGACTCAACTCTAATAATCTTGACCTTGATCTATGTAGGTGTTAAGGTTGAGCATCAATAGTAGCTCAAAAATAAGCTGAAGATGGGACCAATAAGTGATGCCCATGTAGATCCCTTCCCCTACTCCCACCATTAATAAATATCCTAGTGTAACACTCCCTATTTTCCATTATACAAAATAACCCACTCAATTTATGCCTCCCATTTTCCACATTTCACCCTACTCAAGTTGTGCATTCTCACATCCTAGTTCCCATATGCACAATCCATTCCACAAGAAGGGATCTTCATAGTCCCCATAATAGTTCTTCCATATACTCAGATACATGTAGGTTCCATATCTCCAATAATTTTAGTTTATTACCTAAAAAATAAGTTCACCTATGTGCATTGTTCACTCAAACCTGACCATGTTAGGGCACCTATAGTCACCTAGTAGATTTTTCAATCAGCCCATATGGCCTCTTCCACTATTAATCATTTTTTTATTATATCTTAAGATAATATAGGTAAGAGACTCAGAAATAATAAAAAGGAAACTCATCATTGACCTCCTACACCATCCCTTATTGATCCATGCATTAGGCCCATGCCTCCCCATTCCATTATCTTAGGTTCGTAGGGACTTGGTTTCAACCAACCAATTTCCTCCCTTCTACTAAATTCCCCTCTCACTAGTGTCATTTCCCCATATTTTAAATTGAATAAAAACTAATGATAGGTGTATGTTCTCATGGGTTTCCCATTTTGTCCTTCACCCTAATGAGTCCAAAATATGACTCATTATTACTATCAATTTTCTTCATTTTCCTTCCATTACCTCTCCTACATACTAAAAAATGTAAGGATATTAGGCTTGTATCTAATATTAGTTTATTAAATGGATTATTTATCTTATTTCATGTAACTAAAGTCTATGTTACTAATTAGATCATTTAATTCTAACTCTTTGTATGTTTAGTCTCCTAATTTTAAGTATATATAGATAATACAACAATCTATAAAGAATAAGGTCATTTTTTGAGGATCTTCTAAAGCAATCTATATGAAATATCTTGACATTTGGTAGCCTATGAACTCATTTAACACACTTATAACTCATTCAAGTCTTCTATGGACTTAGCTATAGACTTGTCTAGTAACTACAAACTCACATAGTCCACTACTACAAACACACCCAGTAGCTATGAACTCACCCAATATATATCTACAAAATCATTCAAAATTGTATTTCATTCTTATCCAAAGAATTATACCATCCCTATCATCCTAGCAGCCTTGCTATAAACTTCCTCAGCATTCAGGATCCTTGAAGTATATTTCAATGTAATTCACTAAGTTTTCACATAAATACCCCCATATTCTACCAGAGTTGTTATGGACTATGCCAAAACTACTCCAAACTCTTCCAATCTAGCTTCTAAGCTTGTAGTACTAAAGATCTCTACTTTCCATCTTTTTAAACATAATTTAAGATTTTTTTGGTCACTTACTATTTATAGTTTTACTATAAATAATAAATCTATAAATATACTTTCTATATATATATATATATCAATTAGTTTTTATAAGGAAAATAAATATAATAGATCTAGGAAGTCATTCTTAGTAGATATTTCATGGATTTTGTAATGGATGGATCTTCCTATTTCAAGCCATCAATCACCTATTTTGAATAACCATTGAAATAATGAGATTTATCTTGATAATATAAGATTGGTTACTGATATCTAGGGATCTACAGTTACAATATTATATAATTGGATCTCTATGTCTTACTAATATATAGAAGAGAGATAATTATTGTATTATTCATCTAATATTCTAATATTGTTGTAGTTATATTCAAGTAATCTTTTTAAACAATTAATGAAGATATATTTAGTTTTGAAGCACTAATTTTTCTTTTCATTCATGTTTCCAAGGTGATCAAGAGCCCACTCTCCTCAAGAATCAGGAACATATTTTTTTATGGTATTTCATATGTATTTAAAGTTTTTAGTATATATATATATATATATATATATATATATATATATATATATATATATATATATATGAAATTATCTTTAATTTATAAGATTAAAATTAGTATTATAGAAAGTGTAATTATTTCTATATAGAGTGTTTACTTTTAGTAAGTGTGTTTATCTTTCCATCAGATTATTTACTTTTAACAAGTATGTTTATTTCAAAAAAATATATTACAAAGTGTTTTAATTTTCCAAGTGTGTTTTTCTATTGGATAAGAAAATACTTTATAGAATAAATTATATTAGACATTTATAAAGAATAAAAATACCCCTAAACCATATCTATAAGACCTACAACCATAATTACTACTATAGATAGCTTTGGATGGCACCCTTGGTTTGAATTACATCAATAAAAAAGTTGATTAAATGAAGGGATAAATAACACCCATCATTTTGGCACCATTTATAGGGAACTTTAGGTGTTCGCAATGTAATTATTATTGATCTATAGTAAAAAACCAAAAAAATTAAAAAACTAATCAAAAATAATAAAAATAAATTTATGAATCAACCTAGAAATGCTAAAGGAAGGTTCATCCCCAAAGATCCTAAGTTAGGACCAAAGGAGGAAAGAATAAAATTTTTAACTAAGAGATATGAAAGTAAAATATAAACACTTAAATCACACTTAGATTCATCACCAAAATTAGGATAATCCTCACAAAGAAACCCTATAAAAAGACTCATATTTGGAAGATATTATCCAATATGTAAAATTAATTCCAAGGATGCTTTTTATGGAATAATAGGTCCTAGACCTCAATCTTTGCAAGATCAATAGAAAGAAATAAGTTAGATCTCTAATACAAGTTGGTAATAAATAGAAATCATGTTTAATAATCAGGGAAATATGAAAAATCTTGAAGAAAATAGAATATAATTGCAATAAGACAAAACCTTTTCCTTTACTATAGTCATAGATCCAACAGATATAACCTCCATGAAAAACATTTCACCTTTGATTCTACCAAATTTTAGGGGAAAGTCATCAAAATATCTAGATTAATTACTAATTGAGTTAAAAGAGCTATGTCAAACCTATCATTATATAATTTATAGTTAGAAACTTAGACTATTCCCTTCTATACTCAAGGAGGCAACCATGAAGTACTTCATGGGCCTTGTAGGTGATTTTATTAATATATGGAGAGACATTGAAACTACATTTCTTGATAAATATAAAGACTATTGTATATTAATGGATATGAAAGATAATTTATTCAAGATGAAATAGAAAGAATATGAAATCTTAGAAGATTATTTAGATAGATTCACATTTGCCCAAAAAAATTAGCAATTATCGACTTACAGAAAAAGTAGTGAAAATTATCTTTATTAAGGGAATAGATGATGAATCTAGGGATGCTCTTATCCTAATGGGTAAAGGATATATTGTAAAATTAACATTCCACTAGATCTCATATCTATTTACTAATTATTCTAGGACAAAACCAAGCATTAGGAAAGGAAAACTAGGTAAATCCAATGAAGTTAGTCTATTAATGGATGAATTTTAGTTAAATACTACATTAGATGATATTAATTCCAAAGTTAATTCCACCATATAAAACTTAGCCATATATTATCCAAAATTTAAGTTAAAGCATTATCTCAGAGGTTGTCCTTTAGATAAAATAGAAATATGTGGGATATGTGATAGTAAAGATCATGACTCTTTTATTATTATTAGAATAATGGAGTTTTATTCCTACTTAAGTAAATGGGTATGAGCAAAGTAAATCAGTAAATAATATGTAAGAATTAAGCTACTAATTTATGTAAATACATTTTTATTTTTACCTTTTCTAAATATAGTAATAAATAAGATAAATCTAACTTAGCTTATTTTGAATGATCAAAACTGAGACATGATCTGATACTAGAGGAGCATGACTAGGAAAGTATCAAAAACTAGATCTTAAGGTTCATTTCTAGATTGTATAGGAAAGTCAAAAGTGGGAGACCCTACTATTTAGTGTTATAGTCCTTTTTAGCACTATTATCTAGGTGGTTTAAGCTTTTTGGGTTTTATTCGGTAGGCCTATGTTACCCTATTAGTAAAATATCAAAGCCTAGAATCCTATGGAGTTTGTTATGCATATATTCTTAATATTCAAAGTCTTAGGATCTCTTTATTCTTGAAATTTAATGAAGAATTTGAAAATATAGAGAAGGGGTTAGTGTGTAAAGGATACATTGGATACATTCACACCCCATGTGTGTGCATGTTTCCTAGATACCAATACTATTAGGAGAGAACAAGCTAATGTAGTTCTCCCATTTAAGTGCTTGGTGTAATAATGTATGATAAATTTAACTCAATTAAAAAATTGATGTAATCTAGATGGTTAGGGATGGGTTCAAAGGTTTTAATAGGCTTGAAATGATCTTAGAATGTTGTATGCAGAGAATAGGGAAGAGTGCTTGAGTGTACTTTCTTATATTCTTGATCCTCTCTTGTAAATGAGTGTCAACCCTTCTAAATGGACTTTAAAAGTCTTTTATTAGGTAAAGTAATAATCATGGGTTATATTAATTCACATTAGGATGATATGGAAAAGGATAAGGATCTAAATGAATCTAATCATTAGGACCAAAAATAATCTTGGACAATAACACTAAAATAAAGACACCCTAGGTTTTTGTGCTACTATCTAAGTTGGGCACTATTGTCCTAAGGGAATGAGGCCTAGGGGGGTGGATTTGGGCTTGAAAAAGCTACTTGGACTTGAAATGGTTAAGTCTAAAAGGCTGGAGATGACTAGGAATTAGTGAAAGAATAACCTAGAAGGGTTGCATGAGTAAGAAAGAGGACCTATGGATTGGGTGTCATTATCCATGCTTAAGTCATCTAATTTCACATTTTATATGACATCTACCCCAATTTATTTTAATGATGTATCAAATCAAAATACTAGGATAAAATAAAGTAAAAAGCATATTGAACTTACCTATAAGGGAGAAGATCATGAAGTTGTGTGATATTGGATTTGCATATAGAGAACATGTTTTGAAGTGTGAATCTACAATGAAAACAAAAAACTAGATCAGTTCTTAATATATATACTATGTATAAAATAAGAATGTACAAAATTCAAGTAAGAAGAAGAGAAAGGAATGAATACACCTCACCAGGTACATGAACCAATATAAAACCTATTGTGATACTAGATTGTGTTGGATGATGTTGGGTATGTGTTGAAATAAGAGTAATATCATATATGGACCTAAGTTCTCAATTCCCTAGAAGGTCTCTTAAAAATGAAAAGTTTTGCCCTTTGGCTCCATCATCACCAACTAAGTGAAGCTAATGAATCATGTATATTTCAATTGATGTCTGGACTATGTGTCCAATCCCTCTAAATAGGTGGCTCAAAAATACAAAGGCTAGCCCTTTGGCTCCATCATTGACCCATGAAGTGAAGCTATGAAGTGATATAACTATAAAATATATTTCATATGAGATGGATCATGAAGCCCATGGATGTTCTTGAAATTTCACAATGTGGCATGGATAGTCTGAATATATGCTAGAAACTAGGCCATTCTTGGCCATTTTGAAAGATATAGGTTAGGCTTGCATAAAAGCCACTTCAAAACTAATGTACTAGGCTTATATGAAATCCAAACTCAAAAGCATGGGTACTAAAAAATTTAAACTTATATGATAGTTAAACTTGTATGAAAGTTAGACTTGTATGAAGTTTCAACTTGAAAGTAATGCCAACCACTTGCAGATGGAGTAAGTCACACAACTACTGAGAATGCTTAGAAAATAAATATAACTCAAAAATGAAGGAAGACCAATGTGTTGCACACATTTCCCCCAATCATTGGTGTCTATAATATGTATTTGAATCTATAAGTTATGTTAACTAGCTAATTTTGAACTAGAATTGAGAACTATCATGTTGTGCATGATAACCCCTCATGTTTGGATTGTCTAAGAAAATTGTACTAAACTGCTAATTTTGACTGATCTAGATGTACAAAAACTATATCTGAACTAAAATTTTTGCATGTTTTTAGAAAACGTGAGTATTTTTTTGGCTAAATAGGAGAACAAAAATAAGGATACCCTTATGGTTGGTGTTACTATCCATTTTTGGTGTTGTTTTATTATTCTAAAATTGGTTGTTGATCTAGAACTATCACTACTTTTCTGCTCTATTATGACTGGTTTGACCTCTGGATTTTGAACTAGGTGATATGAATGTTGTTTTTTTATTATTAGGAGATTTTATATCTATGAAAAAACCCCTATTTGATTCCCCCTCTTCTAAGGGTAGGAATGATGAGGATTGAATGACTACCCTCAGAAGAAAGAGCTTACAGGTATGTTAAGTTGTATACATATATGATATATCAGTGAAATTTGATAAGATATGTGTATATATAACAATGTTTGTATTGATAGATTGTTAGATCAACAAGGTTATGCCTAGATAGATATAAAAATGTAAAATCATGTGAAAATTATTGATCTAGATTGGAAATATTAGTTGTTAGTTTGGAGGGATGGAGCATGATGTCCATCATGGCATACAAGAAATCAAGGGAAATGCATGTATGGATCATGGTATTACACACATTAAGAAGCAAAAAAACAATAAAGTAAAAAATAAAGAATCAAAAATCATGATTAGATGGCCAAGTTGCCATGCAAACAAGTGACATGGGCACATGTCACTCAAACTAGAAAGCAAGCATAGAAGAAATGTTTAAATGTGACATACACATAATTTTGAAAAAAGAAAAGATTGGCATGAGGGACATAGGCATATGGAAGATTAAGATCAAATGACATTTTAAAATTTCCTAAGGCACATACATGAATAGAATAAAAGGATATTGGCAAATGTCCTAAGGCATAAATAGTAAATAAGCAAGAATTAAAAATGCAATCACACAAGCTACGTTAAGCACAAGGAGAAAGCATGTAATAACTAGAAAGGTAAAATCACGTCTAACTAATCAAAGTAAATGTGAATATATGAAAAACATGTGTAGTAAAATACTAGGTATATACTAAGAAATACATATGAGATAGATACTAGTAAAACATCGATATAGTAATCTATGTAATCTAGAAAGAATGTATATCAACATGATAACTCAGAGTGTGTAGAGTAGGGATGACATAACCTAGATGGTGTAGTGATGTAGAATATGCCCCTAGAGGGTAGGTATATCAATTTGTGTCTCAAATTTAGAAATAGGAATTCCCCTTTAATGGGTAGACTGAAGTAATCAAGTAGCTAGATGTCACTGCACACACTAAAAGAAGATCAAGTAAAGCATGCTAATGTATAAAAATTGCCATACAATAACATGAAAAAACAAATGTAAGTCCTATCATGATAGTAGTAATGTAAATAATGGATGATGCATACAATTAAAATGTTTTTGGTATTTTTGACATAGTTGAATGTTTTTGTATATTAATTTTTTTTTCACATTATTTTTGTATTTTGATATAAGATATGTACAGGTAAAACTAGGAATAAATGATACTAACTAATGAGTCTCAGATGAGACTCCCTATCATATCATGTGTGATTATGAGGCATGATTGAATGTCTGAGATTGTGAAGCTAAAATCTATGTATATTGTAACTACTCTAAAATCTATGAGGTGGAAACTAACTGTGGGGTCCCCTTATAAATCTAAGAAGTGGATGCAATTTTAGGGCTCTTATGGACCCATATAGAAGTAAAATAAGATCTATGAATAGGAGCTCTTTATTTATCTACATCAGACCTTAATATTACTAATCTAGGTGTGAACATTATAGCTGAAAGTTGTTTATAATCTTAAAATTGTGGAGGTGTGTGAACCCTCTGTACTGATGATGGATGCCACAACTATGGTTGGATCTGAAGTGGAATCAAAATTGAAATTGGAAGATAAATTGAGATAGGTGAAAGAACTATAACTAGTGTTTTTAAGTTAGTATAAGGCTCTAAAGTGGGGAGTGGTAACTCATAATGAACTCCATTGACTATAATAACTTCATTAGCATGAATTAATTTCATGCATCTATGAACTATAGAGGGTATTTTCCTAAGTTTTTGAATCCATGGTCAATCAAGTAATATGCCAAACAATCCTACACTAGGATCTATAGTGAATGGTGTTGCCAAATATGTAGGATTAACCTACAATGGAATTACTTTCTCACCTAATGACCTCTATATATGACCACTAAAATCAATGATAACTATGTATGTCTAAGTGGTATCCTACTCTGAATAACCCAAATGCTATAGTAGTGTCAAGGTGCAAATGTTAAGTCTAAAACCATTTTCAATAATTCCACTACAAATAGGTTGATTATGAATATGTGCTCTAATGAAAAGTGCATTATAACCTATATTATCCTCCACAATCTCCTAATTTGAAAAATATATTTAAGGTTTGGTTGGAACTTTAGACTCATTCACACCTATCATACCTCTCAAAGGATGTTCCTCAACTAAAGGTGCCTGGTATGTCACTAGTGGAAGATGTGCATGGTATGTATGGTTAACATCTAAGGTGTCCCTTTTTCCTATTTAAAATGATATGAAAATGGATTTGAGAAGATTTTCAAAGATTTATCTTGTGTTGGCTTTGGCTTTGGAGGATAAACTAAAGTTCCCAAATCAAGTAGATTATCATGTATCAAATATTGAATTTTATATCTCAAACTGATGCATCTATTTGTGGTATGGCTTGGTGCCTTGTGAAAATTTCAAAATGCATGATGATCATATTCTTATGGAAGAGGCTTTATTGGGTTAGATTCTAAAATAAGAGGGAGAGTGATGATTTTACATTCCAATAACTATTGTAAAACCATAGCTAGAGACATTGGTAGATTGGTAAACACACGATGAGGAGATGCTGATAAAACCACACACTAAGGGGGCTCTAAATCTGCATTGACTATTGGTTGATTTTGATTCTTATTGTCATTGATTTTGACCTTTTATGGGACTTTGCTATTACACTTGTTTATTGTGTCTAAGATACTTGAGTGCTTAACTTTACCCATTGAAATTAGCTTAACTTCTCATTCCTTTAGTGTATGACAAAATTTAGTGAGGGAAGAGAATCACTTGAACATGATTGATTCATGAAGTGCTAGTAGAAGACTCTTTTTGAAGAGGTCTTATAACTCCTAATCTACCATGGGACTATTTATCTTAGACAAGATGTTCTTATATTGAAGAACATAGTCTATGAGATACTCATTTGGTTAATGTTTCTATTGAGTAATTTGAGCATATGAAACCTTATCACCAATGTTGATACTAAAATATGCTAAGAACATGTCTACTAAAGGATTAAGTGTCATGACCAACTAATTTAGTATAGCATAAAACCATTATCAATTATAATCCTTTAGACTCCATGGAAATAGCTTGGTAAGTATCTAATCATTGATTACATAATCCAAACATGCTAGATGAAAATATCTCAAGTGTATCTCTAGATCACCCTTACCATCATAAAGAGTAATCTTTGGTTGAATAAAACTTGTAATGGTGTAGAAGCAATATGATGTGATAATGGTGTATAAAAAAAAACAAAAGAATCCAAATCCTACATAGGTCTTATGGTACATTTCTCAAGATGTTTCACCCTTGATTGAAGAGATCTTATCTTGTACACAAGGGCTACCACATCAGGAGATAGGGATGTACTAGCTATAGCTGGTGGCATAGAAGAAGGTTGGGCTACTATAGGGGGTTATTGAGACATAGTTTACCATATAGTATCATTTTCAACTAGTGGCTTTGTGGTTTGAGAAGATTTACCATTGTTCACTTTTTTTTGTTCCTCTTGTAGAACTCTAAGCATGTCATATTGCATATCTAGATGTTTTGTAAAGAGTTCTTGAATTTCTCTTTTATCAGTTTCATTAAAACTGGTATATTGGGCCATTGTAAAATTAGGAAAACAATTTATAATGTTTGAATGTTTTAAAATAAGTTTTAATAGGAAATGTGCTAGAAAAGGAAAGTATTGAATATAAAAAATGCAAAGTTCTAAAAATAGATAATTGGAATTTATGCAAAAAGGATACAGAACTCCCAAACATGTAGGGTGATATCTCAAGAAGAAAAATAGGAGCTAGAATATGAAACTAAGGATTTTTCAAAAATACTTATGCAAATTACAATGAATTTCTGAATTTAAAATTAATTTTTTGAGTTTGATATGCAAATATAAATTCAGAAAATGATTGGAAAAGTATTGGAAAATAACTAGGAGCTAGTTAATGTAACTAAGGTTTTTTGAATGAATTTTAAAAATTACTATGATAATTTTTAAAAAATTGATATAAATTTGTAGAAAATTTGTACAATTTTTTTTTATATAATTTATGAAAAATCATAAAATATTTCTAAAATTATCAATATATTTTTCCTAGTGTTTGTAATGTGTTCGTATGCAAGGACCTAGTATGTGCAAACTATGGTTTTTACAAAATATGTGATATATTGAAAGTAAGTTGTATATTTTTGGTTTTTAAAAGTAGTAAAAATTAATAAATTATGGGAAAAAATATAAATAATTATCCCCATGGTTTTTATATTTTTTGTGTAAAATTTGAAGTGAAGTTCACCAAATGTTTTAATGTTTTCAAAATAAATGAGTTTTATTTCTAATTAAATAAAAAGGTCTGAGAAAAGTAAATCAGTAAATAATATGCAATAATTAAGTTACTAATTTATGTAAATAGATTTTTACTTTTACGTTTCTTAAATATAGTAATAAATAAGAGAAATCTAACTTAGCTTCTATTTATATATATTCTTGAAATAGCTACTCATAGATGTGGACATGTTCAACTAATCCACATTTAATCCTCCTTATTTTTACCCTATCTATTGTTACACCTACACATGAAACAAACTCATTAAAATAATAAACTATTTCTTCATTATGCCTTTGTGGCATTTTCCATCCTTCTTATTTTTCTAGCATGTTATTTATGCTTCCCATTCACTAGTTGTTCTAAAAATTAAAATTTTAAGAGATATAACTTAACCATTTAAAATACACTATTTTAAATAAAATATAATTTTGGTAAAGTAAAATAGTGTATTTTAAATGGTTCTGTTATATCTCTTAAAAATTTAATTTTTAGAACAACTATATTAAACACTAAAAATTATATTTTATTTAAAATAGTGTATTTTAAATGGTTATGTTATATCTCTTAAAAATTTAATTTTTTGAACAAATTTTAGTGGAGATTACGGTAAATAAGAGAATGTGTGTTCATTCATATGGTGTGGTAATGAGTTATGTAAGGAGGAGACATTTCATTTCATTAGAAGGAATGTATTTTTTATTTTAGTAAAATAGAGTTTGGTAAAGTAAAATAGTGTATTTTAAATGGATTTTTAGAACAACTATATTAAACACTAAAAATTATATTTTATTTAAAATAGTGTATTTTAAATGGTTATGTTATATCTCTTAAAAAATTAATTTTTAGAACAACTATATTTAAACACTAAAAAACATAAACACTAAAAAATATAGACTCTTAAAAATATATTTAGACTCTTAAAAATTTAATTTTTAGAACAACTATTTTTACACTAAAAAATATAATGATTATTTAGACTCTTAAAAATATATTTAGTCTCTTTTATTTTTTAGACAATGATATGACACCCACACTTATAGATTATTATTTATGTGGATTGAGATTTACACTAGTTGGCCCAAGAGAGTTTTGAATGATCTAGACTAAGACATGATCTAATATTGGAAGAGTAAGACTGGGAAACTATCAAAAACTAGATCCTGAGGTTCATTTATAGATTGGATAGGATAAATAAAAGTGGGATACCCTTTTATTATGTGTTATAGTCCTTTTTAGTGCTATTGTCTAGGAGGTCTAATCTTTCTAGGTTTTGCTTGGTAGGCTTGTGTTACCCTATCAATGAAATATCAAAGCCTGGAAGCCTATAGAGCTCATTGTGCATTTCTTTTTAATCTCAAAATCCCTAAGATCTATTTGTGCTTGAATTTTAATGAAAAATTATAAAATATATAGAAGGGGTTAGTGTGTAAAGGATACACTAGACACACTTCACACCCTATGTGTGGACACACTACCTACATACCAATACTCTGAAGAGGGATGAGGCTAATTTAGTTCTCCCATTGAAGTGCTTGGTGCAATAGCATATGATAAATGTAAATATGTGTGAAATTTTATGTAATTAAAATGGATAAGGATGGATTTAAATGTTTGAATAGGCTTGAAATGATCTTGGAAGGTTGTATGCAAGGAATAGGGAAGAGTGCTTGAGTGTACTTAATTATATTCTTGCTCCTCTCTTGTAAATGAGTGCCAACCCTTATAAATGGACGTTGAATGCCATTTTATATGGAAATTAATGATCATGGTATAAATTAATTCATCCTAGGCCACAAGGAAAAGGATAAGGATCTAAAATAATTTGATCATTAGGACCAAAAATGAACTTGGACAATATTGCCAAAATTAGGACACGTTAGATTTCAATGCTCCTATCCAAGTTGGGCACTATTGTCCTAATGGATTGAGGCTTAGGGGGATGGATATGAGACTAAAATATATGTTTTATCTTGAAAGGGTTAAGTTTGGAATGCTGGGGATGACTAGGAATCAATGAAAGAATAGCCTAGAAGGATTACGTGAGTACGAAAGAGGAACTATGGATTGGGTGTCATTAGCCATGCTTAAGTCATAAAATTTCCCATTTTATATGACTATAATGACATAAAACATTAAAACCATATTTTTATTTTTAAAAATCAATTAAAACAAATGTACAACCTATATAAGATCTTAATTACATCCAAAGACAAAATCTATTTTCACAAAACTAGTCCCAAGATTAGTTTTGCCCAAACATCCAATTAATCCATGTATAACACCTTGGATTACTTAGACACCTTAACCTATGTGGGGATAAGTACACCCACAATGGTAAAATCAAGAATGAATGATGCTTCAAACTTATATGATGCATCAACAACCATGGATACCCCAACCATAGTAAAAAAAATGGGGAAATACATAGTGGAATGTCAATCCATAGTTTAACCCCCAAAGAAGGTTTTCACCACATCAAGACTTCATGTCACCTTGTATAGTTCAACTTAAAAAAAAAATTAATCATCCCCAATTTCCTACTCAACCAGTGTCTAACCCCAATAATAAATCATCAATCCCTATCTATGTAAATGAATGAAGAGAAACCATGAATGTAGAAGCTATTGAATTTGTAAACATAGAGCTTAGATCAGGTAGAACAAAATAAAAAATAAAAAATAGATACATCTCAACCCACATTCAGAAAAGAGGAATAAAAAATGTTATAAAAGATAGAGGAACATATTACTACTCCTCCACATATTCCTTTTCTCGATAGATTAAAGGAAGTTGAAACCAAGAAAGAATGTGATTTGATTCAGGAATTGATAAAATTTCCATTGAAGTACCCTTTTTACAAGCTATCAAAGATATTATATAATTAAATAGTCATTATAAGCTTGTGTATCAAGACACCTAGAAGAAATAAACAATAACCAAGGACATTCATGTAGATGGTAAACTAGTTGATCTTTTAGCAAGAAAACCACTACTACCCAAATATACAGACCTAAGTAGTTTAGTGATAATAATAACCATAGGGAAATTAGAAATACACAATATTCTTATAGATTTAGGTGCAAAAATAAATGTAATGACAATTGATGCTCTAAAAATGTTTTCTTATGGGGATGCAACCTTATTCCACCATTATCCAAATGACTAATCGGTTAATCACTAAACTAGAAGGTAATATAGAAGATGTAACTGTAAAAATTGAGTCATGAGAGTATCCAATGGATTTTATGACACTGAAACCTAAAACCAAGAAGTTAGGGTAACCCTCATTTTAAGAAGACCTTGGTTGGCTACTGTAATAACATTAATTGATTTCATATTAGGGGATATGACTATTCAAAATGGTTTAAAGGTAAAATGAATATCCCTATACCCCACTACAAAACCTTCAATAAATTACATTGAAACACTTTGGGTGGATGAACCAGAAAAAAAAAGAATAACATTTTACCCTTGTCTATGATAATAGTAGAAGGACATATAAAAGAATTAGTTGTTGAGTTATCATATTATATAGAAGAAGCCACTAGACTCATGATCCTAGATACATACTTTGCCAATCTATCAGCTACTAACATTTTTAGATTATTAGTTATAGACTCTACCAGTCCATCAACTCTAGAGTCTGTTATATTTTTGGGTATGAAATATTCTAGTCCATTATCTACCATCTCCACTAGACTTGTTATTACATACTCATTATTTGGACATTCAACATATGACTATAGACCATTACATGAAAGTATTTAGAATTTGGTAGAAGACAAACCAACTAATTTTATTAACACATTTCATTTTCCATTAGCTAAAATCATTCCTCTAAGAGATGGATTTGTAAAAAATGTAACTACATTTGATATATTATTACCCCATTCATGTCCTCTTAATTACTTAAGTGAATTTAAATAATTAGAGTCTATCCATGATGAATTAAATAGGGTATGATATTACCAAGAAAAACATTGAATATAAATAGTTGGTTAACCCATGATCAAGATTTGGAAGTTTTTGATGTCCTATAAAAATAAACCAAAGTTTTTAATTGGGATTATATAGATATAAGAGGAATTCATCTGAGCATTTTTACCCATAAATTTTACAAAATCTAGGACAAACTAGTTAGACAACCACAAAGATAGATAAATCCAAATTTTTAATATAAAGTAAAGATGGAAATTGAAAAATTGTTGGATGTGGGATTCATTTATCCTATTTTAGATAGTGAATGGGTTTCTCCATTGGTAATTATACCAAATAAAAATGGGAAATGGAAAGTGTATGTAGATTATTGAGAGATAAATAAAGCTACTATGAGGGATTATTTTCTTCTTCCTTTTATTGATCAAGTACTTGATAATCTAGTAGAAAAAAGGTAATTTTTTCCTAGATGGATTTAGTGGATATAATAAAATAATATTTGTAAATGAAGATCAAGAGAAAACCACCTTCATTTACCCATGAGTTACATTTTCTAATATATTCTTACCATTTGGTCTTTGTAATGCCCCAACTACTTTTTAATGAGTAATTTTAACCATATTATTTGATTTGACTAATGAATGTGTGGAAGTTTACATGGATAGATTCACTACTCATAGAGATACATTTGATGTGGCCTTACACAATCTTGACAAGGTCTTAACTAGATGTGAATAACACCAACTATGACTAAGTCATGAGAAATACATGATCATGATGGATCAAGGCATAGTATTAAGACACTACATCTCTACCTATGGAATCTAAGTGGATCCTAAAAAATATGAAATAATTTCCAACCTACCTTCCCCACAAAATCAAATTGATATCAAGAGATTCTTAGGTCATTCTATTTTTCACATATGTTTTATAAAAGACTTTAGTAAAATTGATGCTCTATGTTTGCTTTGCTAGAAACTGATGGTGAATTGATGTGGAGTGATGATTGTCAAAAATCCTTTGAAGCCATTAAATATATATTGAGATCTACACCAGTATTAAGAGGACCAAATTAGGAAAACCCCATACAAATTTACATTAGTGCTTCTAATTATGCAATCAGGGTAGTTATAAGATAAAAAAGATGAGAATGATCATATGTATGCCATTTATTACATCATAAAAAATCTCACACTAAATTAAATAAATTATAAAACTTTAGAAAATAATTCCTTGTTGTAATTTTTGTCATCAACAAAATTAGACCTTATATTACAAGTTATAAGGTATTCATAAAACATAGATCATTCAACCATAAAATATTTCATGAATAAACATATAATAGGAGGAAGGATCATAAGATGGTTGTTACTTTTGCAAGAGTTTTATATAACCATTATTGATAAAATAGGAAAATTAATGTAGTTACAGACTTTTTGTCTAGAATAAACATTATAGGTATTGAAGAACTAGTTGGAGATAACTTTCTAGATGAACAACTATTTGTTGTTTCATTAGAATTCGTATGGTTTTCTAATATATCCAACTATTTGGCCACAAGGAAGTTTTCTTTCAATTTTACTCATAAAGAAATAAGATTTTTAATTAAATAAAGATCTTCTTTTAAGTGGATTAATGGCATATTAATTATGGACCTAAACATGTGTTTTGTAGGTGTGTAGTAGATAATGAAGCTTATGACATCAATAGAGTTTGTCATGATGAACTATAAGGAGGTCACTATTCAATAAAAATAACCATACACAAGATCTTAGGATAAGGATATTATTAGCCTTCCCTTCATAGGAAAGTAAATAAGTATTTCAGATAATGTGATCCATGTCAAAGAATGGGATAACGTACACTATCATCAGATATGCCTCTTCATCCATAAGTAGTATTAGAACTATTTGAGAAAATCAGAATAAACTTTTTTGGTCCTATAATTCCTCCATCCCATGGAAAGGAATACCTCCTGGTATGTATAGAATGTGTCACTAACTGGGTTGAATGATAAGCCTTGTATTTTTCTAGAGATAATGTAGTAGTAAATTTTTTTAATTTTAAGATCATGCAAAGGTTTGGTGTACCTAGGGAGATAGTATCATATCAAGGACCACAATTTATGTCTAATATGATGAAACATTTCATGGAAGTGTACCAAGTCAATCATAGGAAATATTCTCCTTACCATCCATAGTCTAATGGCCAAGTAGAAGTTACTAATATAGAGTTTGAGAACATTTTGACCAATATAGTCATCAGCAATAGAAAAGATTGGGTAGCCAAAATACTAGTAGTATGGGCTTATAACACGTATTGGAAGACAACCACTAGTTTTTCACCTTGTGAGGTAGTGTATGGTATAAAAACTTTACTTTATATTTAATTTGAATTACAAACTTTTAAAATATCAATGGAAATAGGTATTGATTTGGATAAGGCACAACAAGATAAAATTATCCAACTAAATGAATTTTATGAGATGAGGATAGAGGATTTAAAAAAAATATAAATGATGCAACATCAAAGGAAAATGTAGCATGATTCCCACATCAAAGAAATAAGATTTAAAGAAAGAGATTGGGAACTCTTGTTTGACTCTAAGTTTTAGTAATTCAAAGGTAAGTTGAGAATAAGATGGATAGGCCCATATCAAATAGAAAAAGTATTTGAGAAAGGATCAACATAATTGGTGTCAATATATGGAAATCAAAATACCTTGTTTGTCAATGGACATAGACTCTAATTATATAAAAAACCTATCAATAAGGAGTAGTTTTTTCAAAACATCAAGAATGAAGTGGTTTTCATGAAAGGACCTAGTTATTCCATGATAAAAATTTCATGATGGTATATTCTACAAAATAGAATAAGGAGACCACTTATTTTTATTCTTTTAAAAACAAAAAAATTAAAATAATAATAAAAAATTTAAAAAAATCAATAGTGAATTTTTTTTTCATGATGTTATTGACAATGTTGATTAAAACCCATCTTGTTGGCTGGTAATGCATTGAATAAAGAGCCTTGACTTGAAAACTAGAAATGGATGGTTAAGGGAAAAATTAAATAAGTTTATTAGTTTATTTCAAGTAATAACATCACTAATGTATTTATTTGGATAAATTCTTATAGACTAATTCATACATTTATTCTCTATTTATATTCATGTGGTATGAAAAGAACAAGGGATATGGGTATGATTAGGTAATTGGGTTATTTTATTTATTTATAGTAGATTATTATAAGTCCTTTTGGTTCATGCATGTTCATTTTTGGGATGAGGTTCAAAGAAATGATGTCTTTCAAGGCATAAAAATAATAGCCATAACAACAATATTTTATGACATCGAAAGGTAATAGCTAAAATAACACACAAGTAAAAAAGTGTCATGTCAACTTTATTCACACGTAAAAACTAACTACTAACTCATTTCATAAAAAAATGAGTAATTATAACATGTTTAATGGTACACATGTCTAATAAGTAGTATAGCACATTAAATATCTTTCAAAGATAGTTTCATTTAAAACTTCTATGATGTATCATGATTACTTTGGAATGTGTCAGAAACTACCAAGACAAAATTAATAACCATTGGATTTCTTATTTTAATTTTAATTGTGTGATATTTTTCTATTATCACTACTATTTTCACCTACTAAATTACCTCCAACATCCAATAAATCACCAGAGCTGCCATGGAGTAGAATAAATGATATGAACTAGATTTCATAGCTAGGCTGATGAATGATGACATTTTTTCATCAAGTTTTGAGGAAGTTGGTTGGCTTCCATTTATTCAAAAATTTGAAGGCCATGATGAAAATTTTAAAAATTTATTTATTTCAAATATAATAGAAGACTTCACCATATTTATAGGCATCAATATTCCAGTCTCAGATAAAATCATCAAAAAAAATTATAGGATTAGTGAGTACAATAAGAGAATACTTGAGATAACTCATTTTTTTGATTTAATTGCATAGTTTAATGGTAATGAAAAATTGTATGTAGAATGTATACATAATCATAAAGGAAAGGCAAAGGGGATCAGTAAGGAAACCCTACTTGAACCTTGGAAATTTGTTTCCTTTTGGATTATGAAATATTTCATGTATGAAGGTTAATGTAGTGTTTTGGGGTGTGAAGCTATGAGGATCATTTTTAACCTCAAGTATAGACAATAATAGATTTAACATAGAGTTAAACTACCACTATATCTATATGGAGACATTTAGGTTTTAACCACCAATAGGTCAACTCCAACTCATTATCATGGAATTATACATTTTATTATTCAACATCATTTCCTTCAACAAATTAAATCAAACTAGGAATTTTTTTGGAAATCCATAATTAGTTGGCCTTCAGCATATCTTCCAAACACTTTTAGAAAAACACCAATACCCAAGGTAAAATAAGATTCATTTTCTAGAGTAATGGTTTCATCTATTGAAACATGATAGAATAGATCACAAATAACACATGTGATTGAAAAAAAATATTAATATATTTAAACAAAAAGGAAATTAAGGCCCAGGGTTTCACAGTCTCATCTAAACCCTAAATCTAAAGATATTCCTTTAACAAGAATAACACAAGTACCTAAAATAATCATAACATCATGAGAAACTAATGATACCTCTTTAAAGGATCCTAATTCACCTTTGTAGACTAAAATAATATGTTAAAAATTAATCTTGGCACAAGATATTGAGGATACAGAAGCAACTACAACCCTTGATAGTCTTCAACAATCACCATTGTTTTCTTCGCCAATAGTAATAGATACCACTTCACTTAAGAAAGAAATTGACACGACATAAATTCTTGAGTCAACATAGGTATCTCCTATTGAGGAAGCTATTAAGGAAGGAAATATACTCATAGAGTAAATTATAGTACAAGAAGAAGAATCCCCTTCATCTTATTCAATTCTTGATATAAGACTAGTACTTGACAAAGGAAAAAGTATTATGGTTCTAAAGAATAAAAATCATCTAGCTCCACTAAAGATATATAATTTTATCTCACCATTACACTATCTAAAACTAATTTCATCATAAAACAACAAGCTACAAATATTGTTGATCTTTTGGCTCAGCTACAAAGTAAGCATTTCTGGAATTCTTATTTAACTCAAATATTAGATAGATTTAAAAATAAGGCTTTGGATCACATAAATAAAATCAATAGGCTTGATGAACAAGTAACTCATTTTGAAAAAGAAATGGTAAATTATTAGATATATATCACTAAATTAGAAGAAGAAAAACCTATTGTTAAAACATCAACTCTAGAATTCTTAGCAACAAGCTTTGATATTTCAATAATAACTTTCTTTACAAACTTCATTTTCTTCTAAACCTTTAGTTGATCAACCCTGTCAAACTATGGTTTCTCATTCTGACTATCTAGACAAATGGAATCAAGTATTTTTTGAGTTTAAGGAACTCAAGAAACAAAATAAATCCTTTGAAAATGAAAAACATTTAATAAAGGATAATATAAAGAAATAAAAATAGTAGATCAATAAAATTTAAGGTAATCTATAAGTTGCATGTTAATTAGAGGAATACATTATAGCTTGTAGAGCTCCATCTTATTCTTATAGCCTATATTTACATGAAAATTTCTATAGGTGGAAGCTACTGATAATATCATGTAATATACCTTATAACAGTGAATATCCTCTTAGGTTTTTGAACATTTTCTAGGAATCCACTCTAGAGCAGTAGATTTATTATGTGAATATTATTTATGTAATATAATATTAAGAGAATATAATAAGTTTATGGTCAATATCTATTGGGAGAATCATATATGAGATATCTTCTTTCCACTTATATAAATTATTTAGCTTATAAATCTAGACATGAGGAATATATGACAAAATCTAAAACTATAAGGCTATACATCAGACTTGATTTTACTAGTGAAAACAATCTATTGATTAACTTCCGATCTACTTATGTGATGAATCAAAACATCAAGGATTATTATTTTCAATCTTTGTATAATAGTATTTTATTTTTTGATATATATACAAGATAATATTTACAACTAGTGTCAGGTATTGGGACATATTGACAATTCTATTCAAGATAAGGGAGGTCATGTCTCCAACCAATTCAAAATGGAGCTTATGAGGAGCACAAGCCATAAGTGACATGATTGTTGATTTCATTAATTTAGGAGGAGAAAAAATTTGGTCAGGTATGAGGTTTAGGCCACCACTTCTTACTCTTATTCCACCATGGCATAAATGGAGTCCTCAAATAGATGACCAATTTAAAATCTAGAAATAGATGGTGCAAACATATCATAGTTTCACCAGTCCCATGGATGATCACTGGGATGATGAATTCAATATGTATGACCTCAACTAGCATTTACAAGACAAAATTCATAGCTATGAAGGGACAAGTAGTAGTCAAGTTTGTAAAATGGACTTGTAAAAGGTAAAGTGTGGGGGAAGTAATGAGTCTAAAATATGACTCATTATTACTATCAATTTTCTGCATTTTCCTTCTATTACCTCTCTTTTAGACTAAAAATGCAAGTATTTTAGTCTTGTATCTAATCCTAATGTATTAAATAAATGCTTTATCTTATGTAATGTAACTAAAGTCTAAGTTACTAATTTTTTCACTTAATTATAACTATTTTCATGTTTAGTCTCCCAATTTTATGTATATATAGGTAATGTAATAGTCTATAAAGAATATGAACCTTTTTTTGATGATATTTTAAGGTGACCTATATGAAATATACTGATATTTGGAAATCTAAAAACTCATTTTACACACTTTTTCCTCATCAAGTATTCTTCAAACATAGCTATGAACATGTCCAATGGTTACAAACTCACACAATTTGTTACTATTGACTCACCCAGTAGTTTTAGACTCACCTCGTATATAACTACATACTCATTCAAGATTGGATTTCATTCTTCACCAAATAATTATACCATACCTATCATCCTAGCATCCATTCTATATACTTATTTATAATTTAAAATCCATATAGCATGTTGTTATGGATTTCATTAAGTTTTCATAGAAATACCTATAGGCTCTACCAGATTTGTTATGGACTCTGTCAGAATTGCTCTAGGCTCTTTTAGTCTATCTTATGAATTTGTATAACTAAAGATCCATACTTTTCATATTTGTCAACATACTTGAAGATTGTTTTGGTCACTTACTATTTATAGTATTACTATAAATAGTAAAACCATAAATAGACTTTATATATATCACTCAGTGTAAATATGTCAAATAGTCTTTTATAAGGTTAGTCGAATTAATATATATAGGAATTTATTCATAGTAGATATTCAATGGATTTTATAATATATGGATCTTCATGTTAATAACTTATTTTGAATATCATTGAAATTATGAGATTTGTCTTGATAACAAAATATTGGCTACTAAAATCTAGGGATCTACAATTACAACATTATATATGTGGATCTCTATGTCTTAATAATATATATAAGAGAGAGAATTATTGTATTATTTAACTAATATTATAGCACAATTATAATTATATTTAAGTATTGAATTTTCTTTTCATTCCTATTCCCAAGGTGAGTAATGGACCACTCTCCTTAAGAATGAAAAACT
Organism: Torreya grandis; assembly: GCA_037957365.1. Taxonomy (NCBI): domain Eukaryota; kingdom Viridiplantae; phylum Streptophyta; class Pinopsida; order Cupressales; family Taxaceae; genus Torreya; species Torreya grandis. The sequence continues at coordinate 1,377,256 of JARHVA010000783.1, read as the reverse complement.
TATTTTGTACAGTATTTTATATGTATTTAAAATTTTCAATAATTATAAATATATTTCATTTTCATAACCTGTAGGAAATATCTTCAAGTTCTAAGATTAAAATTATTATTACAACAAATTTGTTTATTTCTAGTAGGAATGTTTACTTTCAACAAGTGTGTTTATCTTTATATCAGAGTGTTTACTTTTAGCAAGTATGTTTATTTTAGAAAATTAGATTATAGAGTGTTAATTTTTCAAGTGTGTTTATTTATTGCATAAGAAAATCATTTATAGAATAAATTAGATTAGACATTTAGAAAAAAAATCCCAATCCTTATGTGTAAGACCTAAAAGCATAAGCCTTACTACAAAGAGCTTTAGAAGTCACCCTTGGTTTGAATGACATCAATATAAAAATTGATTACATGAAGGGATAAATGACACCTATCATACCCTTTCACACACATGCCTCCTCCTCCATTACTCTCTTCATTAATTCCCTATACTTATTATGTTCCTCCTCTACCTAGACTCCCACCTATCACATCCAGCTCTACCACCCCATCAACTCACCCATCTACCTTATGAGTAGCCACGGTGTTCTAGGTACCCAAGATTATCATGTTGTGTGATCTGAAAGTGTTATGGGACTTTGGCCAAACCTCAAGGAACATGAGGAGGATCCTCATGAAAAAAATTTTCAAAGAAGAAAAATTATGGTCTGGAAGACTTAGTAAGACCTATTCTCCCTTACCAAAGTGAGAACATGTATAGGAGAATAAAGAGTGGCTAAGGAAGTAGTCTCTATGATCTTATCCATGTATGAAATGTTGAAAAATCTCATGAAAGATATGTAAGAGTAGGTCTAGGTACTTAAGGCATAGATGAAGATCACATTCTCTTTAAAACTAATTGGGTGAGTTAAAGAGGACCTTGTATAGATCCTCTCAACTCTTGGTGAAGTGGTTAAAATATTGACCAAATGTAAGGCATATATCTAAATGGAATATGCATATTTAGAAATGATTTCTCTCATAAAAATAAAATGTAGGAAGTTCAATGTGGTTATCCAAAAAGGCATGTTCTTAGAGTTGAAATTGATACCCACCTCAGACCTAAAACTTTATCATACATATGATATGATTATGAGGGATTTAATTTAAGAGTGGCTAAGTTTGGCTTAGATGGTTGTGGAACCCTATAAGAAAGTAGGGAATATATGTTCACCTACTTCAAATAAGTCAACATCACTATGTTATTCCACCTAGATCACACCCTACTAGATAAAGGAAAGTTTGGAGTTCACTTAGGTCTCTTTGAATAGGTAATGAGGAAGAAAATGGTGAAATCTAAAAAATCTAGAGCTAAGGTAGTGTTGAAAATCTGAACTCAGTCTACTACAAGCATCACCTAGGTCTTAAAAGTCAAAGTGTCCCTATAATCCCCATTCTAGGTATATCAAAGACTAATGCCCCAATAAAATATGATACCTTGGGAGCCACCATTGAATTTGACCAAGTTAGATCAGGATTTCAACCTAGTGGCTATTGCATTAACCACCAAGGAGGCACAATCCAAGTAGTTAAGGGGAATTTCATTTTCAACTCATTCATGTAACAAAGAAGTGCACCCTTGGATATATTTTTAGGAGAGTGGAGGCTATGCTATATGTTTTGAATCTTGGTAGTTATAAAAACCTCAAGTGACCATCATGGCCTAGGATGGGAATCTTTCTACTTGCATGTGAGACCTATCCTTATCTATATATTATAAACTACAATCCATTATAGTCATCAATAAATTTGGTCTCAAAACCTTATTATAATCAATCTAGGATTACACCCACCGTTCCATCACCCTTTTGGGATTTAAATGTGTACCATGTTGGCATTTTTTTTAAATATGCTATGTTTTAATGAATGCAATTTCTCACTTTATGCTAAACTAGTTTATTTATTTGATAATGTTGTCAATCATTTCTAATTTTTAATAAATTTTGATCTTGAATAATTCAATAAGTTATCTATTACTATAATTAATGTATTAATTATAATGTGGTTTGTTTTTTTAACTCATTTTTGAATCCTTCTCATTTTCCTTGTAACACTTATGATCTATGTATTTATTTGTAGATTATATTTAAGGAACCTTCATGTTATTAGCTACAAAATATTTTAAATGTTGATATTTATTGAAGGGTTTATAAATTAAGAATTAATTTATGTTTTCCTTAGACCTCATTCTTTGTTTAAAGATGATTCATAACCTTTGGTGAATTTTGATACATAGTGGTATACCTATGCTAGGGCACACAACTTGGTTATTGAAACATTAAAATCTTTCATGCTAGGAATTATCCCTTGTATGCCCTAACTTGCCTTCCAATTTTATGTTTATTTCAAAACAAAAATATTTTCACCTATTTTATAAATCAGTAACGTCTAACTTCAAGAAAAATTAATAAGTGAGGGTTTCTTTAGCTAGTAATGAATTCTAAGTGCAACAACATATACATTAAACCTCTAATGGAAAAAAATACTATTTTTTGAGTAGAACAAGGTTAAACTACTTGTCCTTGGATTACACAAGCCTTAGTCATAAAATTAGTGAGGGTATATTTTTATCCCATGCATTATCTCCTAGTTTCTTATTCAAAACACTTAATCTCATGATTGCCTTAGAATGCAAGGATTTTGGGATGTGTCAATAGTTGGCACTAGAAGGAGGGTTATTTGTTTCATTAAATATTGATACTTTTCCTCTAATGTTTTTCCATTTCTATGAACCTTAAACCCCCACATTAATGTATATAGAGGAAGGTAAACCTAATAAGGAAGTTTTAACCCACTAGTTTACCTATGATAAAATATATAACCTACTATGTGGATCACTAGGTCTATGTATGGACAACGTAGATTGATTATTTCACCCTAAAACTACATTAGAGAGCTCAGTCTCATGTAAATAGACCTAGACCTATCATGATTCCATTAGCTCATCCTCCTAATCTTCTCCAAATAGACCATCCATAATGGTTGTCCCTGTGACTTGGTTAGCTAGGTAAGCTATAAATGTTCCTAAGTTTTCCATGACTTACCTAGGAACCTATAAGTGTACCTTCCCTATTTTAATCTTATTATGGGATGAATGGTCAAAGAACATGTGACCTCATACAATACCACCTTAAGAATTCTAAATTGGAATATAAAGATTTAGTGTGTAGGATTTTCCCCTTCACTTTGATGTATTTAGCTTATGACATGTTCCTTAACCTTCTAAAAACTCAATTAAAATATGGGACTAGTTTAGTAGTTCTTTACTGGACTAATTTGGGAAAGTTATTAACCCTAACATCCTTTACTAGTAGTTCACCTATATTAAATTATAAACCTATGATCCCATCAAAAATTTCAATGTAAGGTTTCATAAAATGTATTTCTAATTCACTATGATTTATCAACCTAATGTTTGAGATGTACAAGAATGCTTTGGATCCCTAGACAACCATGTGCCTTAGATGAGACCCCATCATAATAGACTTACCCCTAGATTATGTTAAAGGCATAAAGGTAAATAGATAATTAAACCCTCAAGGTCAAATGATGGTTCTCATTCCTAATGCATTACCATGTATGCCTACATTGAGCCTTCTACCTAACATAAGCCACAATGTCCTAATGCTCCAACTATTTCCAATAATGAACTAACTCCCTTTGAGTCACACCTTTCCAAAATAACACTTGGGTTTTATTTAGCCATTAAATAAGTAACACATAATATAATGTCATCATTTTTATTTATAACTGGAACTAGATTAGATACCCATTCTAAATATGTTATAGCAAAAATGACAACAACATCAATCATCTTGTCCAACTCTTTGTTAATAATGTCTTGTAACAAACATTTGATTATTCATATTTTCTACCTAATATGTTTGATACCAAGATTAATAGGTATATCATGTCTAATAATTTTAGTATCATACCCTTTAAGATTCTTATATGACCAATCAAAAATGTCAATGAATTATTTAAACAATTTAATGAGTTTAAACTTCTCTTTAGCAGTCACTTAAATTCCTGAATAAACATACATTGGATCTTTTTTAGTGCCTAAATTGATAGGAATGGTCTCACCTATGATTCTCCTTTATGGTTCTTCCATTCTAGAGATTTTAGGATGATCATTATATATGAACATAGATTCTAAACTCACCAAACCATCAAGTAATTTGTTAGTACTTAATTTTAAATAATCTCCAAAATTTAGTACATAGTCATCATGATCAAAATAATTGCCTTTAATAAATGAATCTATATGTTCATCACAACTAAAAATAGGCTAATTATCATTAAAATCAAGAATTTTAGGACCAAAAATTTTAACAATAGAAAAGTCTATAGTACGTTTAATCTCACTTAGAGTTGGATTGGAAGCATAAACAACAAGCTTATCATCTCTAATGTTTAATTTTCTAAGAATATGCATAATGTTAAATGCCTCAAAATGCTTAAGTAATGACCAAAAATTTTGTGTGTAATGGTGTAGATGAGTTTGATTAGTCTTATAAATCTTATGAACTTGTCTAAAAACTAACTCTTAATCTCTAAAAACCTTTAAATGTTATATTCATTTCAATTACCTTTTCTAAACCCAAATATAATGGTTCAAATTATATTGTATTATTAGTATTTTTAAAATATAACTTGAAGGCATAATGAAACATTTTACCTATAGGATAAATCAGATAAATTTTAGTACCATTACCTTGTTGAGAGAAATATTTATCAAATTAAAGTGATAATAAAATATTCATTTCAAATATTTTTTCAAGCTAATTTTGGTTCATCTAAATTCAACAATTCATAAGTCCCAATTCTAGTTTCAATGTAATAAATATCAGAGGAAGAAGGTGACTCAATAGGTGTGCCAAAAAAATCTTCCCTTTTAGTTAATTCAATTTCATTATTAAAAGGAACCCATGTTATATCTTTCCCAATAAAAGCTCCAATTGCCTTAGGCCAATCCATTTCTAATAACATTGCATAATTATTACAAACATCTAACACTTGAGCATTAGTCATGAATTTAATCCATTCATATTATGTAATTTTAGTGACTATGTCACAAAACTTACCACAACTCTTTATTTGTCTAGAATCAAAACCAATAAGCTTCCTATTATCTGCTTCATAAGATATACTTAATTGATATACAATATGTTTAGGCATAATATTCTTTGAGGCACCTGTCTAAGATATAATTATGAATTATTATGTTAGAAATTTTGACTGTAACATAGAAAGAAGGAATGTTATCAGTAGGAGGGTCAAAATGCTAACCATAAATATGTTCATAATTTCCTTCTTGAAAAAATACATCAGCTCTAGGATTTTTAACAACCTCATTGATCTTATCAAGCTAACTTAGAATACTAGATTCCTATATTAAAGAAAATATATCCTTAATTGTCAATAAATCATTAATTATGTGATAATTTTTAGTATCATATTATCTAAAATTCTTAGATTTATAATGTTGATATTGACTGTTATTATATCCAGTTAAGAAAGGAATGTTTTATGTAGTATTATCATTTAAAATATTAGCATTATTTTGAGCTGATTTTACTTTATTTTCTTTCCCTTTATAATTAGAAGAAGATTTATCATTTGTTGTTTTATTGTTTTGATGGGAACTATAATATTTATTCCTAGTATTTATAACATAAACATTCTCATTTTATGATGGATCATACTGTGTTTATATTATACACTAGATCTTCAGATATCTCATGTTTCCCATAAAGAAATTTTTTGAATTTCAGAATAGTAAGATGTGTCTAGATTATAATCAAGTTCAAAAATATTATAGTAATAATCAATATCGTCATTCTGTATCTTCTTTACTATTTCTATTTTAGGAAGACGGTTTATCATTAATTTGTCTTTTAATAATGACAACTCATTACCTAGACTTTGTATGGCCTTTATAATTTGTAAATTATCTAAATTTAAGCCTTTTAAAGACCTATATTTAAAACCAATGAATTTAATATTATTTTCATATTCAATACAAAAACCTAAATTTTACTATATTTTGTCATGTCTTTATCTTCTTAAGCCATTTTATACTTTAACGATAAAGTATTGCAAAAATAAATTCTAGATAACTTTTTAAAAGGTGTAAGATCATGTTGGATTTTTTGACACAACTTAGTGAACCTAGAAAAAAATGATAAATGATCTCACTTGTATCAATGGAAAAATTCATAACATCATTGACTAGATCAAAATCTTCTTTAGCTTTCCCAAAGTACAACTCTAGTCAATCTTCAACATCTCTCCAAGAATCAATAACCTTAGCAAGCATAATAATAAATGAATGATAAGATTTTCCTTCTAATATTTGGGTAAAAACTATTGAGAAAAACTTTCCATTAGTTATTCCAAGAGTAGCACAAATCAATCTAAATGCTTCTAAGTGATCTTACCAATATTCTCTAGCAACACCAGAAAACTATGGTATATTTAATCCCTTAAGAGAAGGTAACTTACCAAGATGATTCCTAACATTAATTATATAAATACAAATCCATGGTGTTATAGCTATCCGATGCTCTTTTTGGGCTTCTGCTTCATCCTCACCTTTAGTGAGATCATCTTATTCTCTAATGTTTTGTAACCTATGAATCAAATCCTCTAGCCTTTGATTTACTACTTTTTCTTCTACCATTAGAATATTCAATAATTTTTACCTAAATAGATTGATTATATTGAACTTGATGTACTTGATTTGATTTCAAATTTGTGATAACAGTTTCAACAAGAAAAACAAAATCATCAAATAGAAAAGAATAAAAAAGAAAATTAGTTCTAGGCCTAGGATTAATAGTTAAAACTTTTTTTTATCTTCCTAAAATATTTTATTTGAATTTATAATGTCTCATTGAGTCTCATGTGTAAGATTTCAATACCAAGCAATTTCAAATTATGAAATCTCTTCTTCTTGATTTATGACTTCAATAACTTGATGAATACTTTCAAGATGATTATACCATGCATAACATGTTTGATTGAAAGAATAATCAAATTGATCATATTTTATATCTATTATAGGTTGAATAATATGAGTTTATTGACCTCTAAGTACTATTATCAAGAAGAAAAGAAAACTATAAACAAATCAGATTTCTAACTGAGTTTCCCCAACGGAGTCACCAAAAAATCAACCCTTTTACCTATAGTGAAGGTCAAGGTAGAATCATACTAGTCTAATCATGTGGTTCTAAAGTTTCAATTATGATCCTAAATATGTGAGGGTTTTTTAATAAGTTCTAGGAAATAATCAATAAGTTATCAAATGCAACATATTCCATTATCTCAATCATAAATCCATTTTATCAAATAATAAATCAATTTAAGATAAGAATCTATAATATATTCTATCCTATAAAGAAAACCTATGAGTGTTATGATCTCTTGAAGAATATAAATTTGATTAATAAATATTTTTATATTCCAATAATATCTTGCTTCTTTCTGAATATTCTCCAAGTTAACTTTCAAAGACAACCCAAAACATAAAGAAACAACTATAATAAAAGAGAAAAGATAAGATTTTAAAGCACATAAAAAATAAAAGAGAGACACAACAAAAAACAAATAATTAAAGACACATAAACAACTAAACTAAGAAAAGGACAATAAAATATTTTAAAGAAACTAAATCTAAACTAGAATAACTTAATCTAGTCAAAAGATAAACCAAAAATAAGATAAAAATAAATACTAAAAGGATCAAATAAATAATTTAAGACTAAAAATATATATAAATTAATCTAATAAACTATGAAATGACTATCAAATAACAAGTCTAAATTAGATAGGAAATACTATTTAATTGGAAACTCAAACAAATTTAAAAACTAATTAAGATTAAGACTAAACACTAAAGAACTTAAACTCTATAATAGAATTAAAAGAAATAACTGATTAAAAAAGAATGTCTACTACTATCTAACTTAAAAAACAACAAGAATTAAACTAAGGAATTAATGACCTCTAAAATAGAACTAAAACTAAAGACAATCTAAGAGAGAAACTAAGAAACATAAATAAAAGTAGATTAAATAAAACTTAAAAGATAAAATTATATTAAAGTTAGAATCAAAATAGATTACAATAAAGCATGTGAGTCTCATAGGAGAGTCATCTTAATATAAAAGAGATAAATTTATTGATAAAACCAACATTATTCCTTTAAAATAACTTGAGTGACAACTTTACAATCAAAATAGATCAATAAAGTGTTATAAAATAGTGAAGTGTTCATCACTTTTTAGGTTGAATACATATAATCTGTGCATAGGATTGTAAATAAAAATGATCAAAATATGTTAATCATATAAAATATTAGATAATTAGTATTAAATGATAATAAAAGTTAGATATACTTGTGTTGCATAAGAAAATACCCAACCATCAGATAAAGTACCATTAGGTCTATTTGTAATATTTTTACTATTTCAAAGAAGTTGCATAGAAAGAAGAAAGTTGAATGATTGACTTCAAAAAATGTCTAAGTCTGAAATTCCTCTTGTTCTTCTCCAAAATATTATCATCAAAATATCAAAAATCTGAATTTAAGTATCCAACTAAAAATAAAGGTCTACCATGAAATAGTTCAACTACAAATAAAGTTTATCTAGTGGACATCCAATAATCCTTTGATTATATATCACTTCAATCATAGGCTTATCTTATGCATTAAGGTACACATTATATTCCATTTTAGTAGTGGTAAACTAGACCAACTTCTTTGAACCATTGGTGCTATCATAAACTTCTAATTTGATTATTTTAAACATTTTGACCTCCATAGGTGTATCAAGCTCTGACTAACTTTCAACTCTCTTTTTTTAGTTCTCTTCTATGAAATTGGAAGTGGAAAATCCATTGTATTTCTCATACCAACATGTCCATGTATTCCCAAATTCAACCTTTTAGATCCCAAGATATGCTCACTATGGGCAGATTCTAAATTTAACCTTTTATATTTCATAATAGGCTTTATACATGAAGGAGAAAGTTCATCTAAAGGAATGGCTAGATTTATGAAGTTCTTAGCATGGACAGTCTCAATTTCAAACTATGTGGCTTGATTAGTAGGATTAAGTTCAATTAATGGTTGTAAATTTTTAGGAGATTGAATGGGAAGATGATTTTGTCTATTGTCTAAGTTACAAGAAGAAATACTCTATGATTGGGATCTTGCTTCAAACCTACATCCATAAAAACCTCTATTTCTTCTATGGCCTCTATTAACTTTGTTAAAAGGTAATTTATTAAGTACATTCCAAAACATAGGATCAAAAACCTCAAAATGTATAATCATCTTGGTTCCCCTATTAAACCTAGGACTAAAATATCTTACATGAAAATGACCTCTATAAAAGTTCCTATTAGGATTAGGCTGATTCATATCACTACCAAAATTATTTCCCCAACCCATGATATCACCACTTCTAGCTAACTCAGGATGGTCCCACCTGGGTATTATGAACAATGTAGAATATGATAATTTCAAAACTAAAAATCACCAAATTACTCAAAAAGAAGTAAAATTGAATATCCATATATTGATATTTCTTAACAAACTAAAACTGAACTAAATATAATCTTACTAAAAATCATATAACTATATCAAATTTCCTTTTGAATCTTTAAATATTATCATAATATTATAATTTCAATTTATAATATTTTAATGAAATTCAAAATGTAAACTAAATATCTGTTAAAAAATATCCCATTGATCCATCAACACATGACTGTCTTTAAAATAATAAGATTTATTTTCATAAAATCTTGATGACTTTCTAAATTTTCTATCTTCATTGAGTCAGCTAAAAAATGAACCATTCTAAAATGAATATATAAAAAAAATACAGTAAATATTTCAAAGTGACAACACTAAATGAAAACTAAAACATACTTATTTTCCCAATATAGTCCTCATGTAATTTATAACTTAGAAGTAATTGGCTCATCATAGAATTACAACTTCAATACCAAAATTTAAATCAAGACCTATGACCTCAAATTTGAGAATAAAACTTAACAAAAACCTCATATCTTTCTAAATTCAATCCAATGATTGACAATGTCAGATGGGGTTTGATAACATAGTCACCCAATATATATATATATATATATATATATATATATATATATATATATATATATATATATATATATATATATATATATATATATATATATATATTACAACTTTGATATATTACCACAAAATAGTCAACCGACTTATTCAAAACTTCCTATACAAAACCAAATTATATCTTTTTGAACAAGCTAGAGTTACCTCTAATAAACCAAAATTTAAGTTTTAAAAATAACCAATATCCTATGAAGTTAAAATCATCTAAATATTGAAGGACAAAAATGGCATACCAGCTCCATAATTTATACAAAAAATAGGCTTAAAACTAATTCTTCAAACTTCAAAGTTCTGATATTTCCTAATTTATACAATATAAATACAATATAATTTTCAAATATATAGACCAAAAATCAACACATATTTTATATTTAAAAAATGATAACATTCCCTATGCATGCATATTTTGAGACACTAAACTGAGATGCATGCATCATATGAATAAATGAATAAGTTTATTCACTTTATCAAAACCTTTGTTCATAGAAAGCACCAATAGAAACAATTCAAAGCCAATATCAAGACTAGGTATACATGTAGAAACAATCTAACATACAACCCTTAGATTTGAATGAACCATTAACCAGATGCTCTGAAATAATTGAATCCCAAAATATGCTTAAAGAGTGATAGCTCAAAGAAAACCAAATATTTGAAGGAAAACAGAGTCCCTAAAATCATTTTCCATGCAATAAACTCTTTCTCTAAAACTAAAATAAATTTCATGCATCATAGAAACAAGATTTTCACCAACATTTTAGAATACCCTTATAAATTTTTTTATTAAAATTATCAAATACCCATGCCATAAAAAAAAATTGTCAACATACACATTAATCACACCCATCTATTTTAATTTTTTTAAGAAATACTATATATATAATTCTATATATAAACCAAAAACTTGATTTGTTTCGATAGACTTCATCCATGAAAATCAGGCCTCAAATCCAAATATTGCCTTTATTCTTCATCAAATCAGACTATAAAGAAAAACATAAAGTTTATTGTCAATATTCCAGAATGTTGAGCACTTGAGACTTTCAAAAATGCATTTTAATATGATATTATTATTAAAATACACCATTTGAATATATATGATCCTTTTGTATGCATTCTAATAATAACCATTGACCTTAGCTTTCATCCCTTTCATCATACATACAAGCTATACACAACTGATAACGTTTCCAAATATATAGATAACAAATTTATTAAATATATTTAAGAAATTATTAGTAACTCTTAAAATGTCTACATATGATCAAATTTGTAAGACTTTCTCATACTATGTCCCTTACTTCTTCATGAAAACAATAAAAATTGACTCAAAACTTCTATAAAAGTCCATGCAAATTGAATTTATTCTACTTCATATAACTAGGGAAGGATTTCATTCAAAATATTGCAAACTCCAATCAAAACACCACATATATCATCCAATTCACTTAAAACTATAAGAGACATACCTGGAAGTGTACCAAAAAATAATCCTACTCAATATTCCCAATGAAATCTCCTCTATAAATCAAAAACTCAACAAACCAGAGCTTTGCTTCTATGTCGAAGTTGGCTAAGAATGAACTAAAAACCAAGAAACTAAAAATGTATGTCCACCACCTCCTCACTATAATAAATTGAGTGTTGTGCTTTAATCTCATTAGTTATCATTTAATAAAAAAATACTTAGTGATCCTACCAAATTTATTATCAGCATCGACAATATTAGCTATCACTAAACCTTCATGTTAAACCTTAACCAACCTCCACAAATTGAGGCATATGTAAATATCATTAAATTATAATTATCAAAAAATATCCAAGGTGATCTCAAATCATCAAAGATATTATTTTATTAAATGTTGATGCCAACTCACCTTGCCATGATGGATCATGGCGCCAACCAAACACCAGTTCATCATATAATGGAAATAATATACTTTGCAATAAACCAAATAGTCAGGCTCAAGGAAATAAATATTTGACACAATGAACCCTTAAACCCTTGAAAAATTATATGCCTTATCAACATGACCTAAAGGGTCTTGATATGTCATGTGATAAAATTTTGAACTATTTCAAAGATTTTAAGCCTTTGAAAAAAATGTGAGGAATATTTTAACTTTAAAGATCATCTTAATATTCATATTTCATGAAATAATTCTATGGTATAACCTCCTCATTATAAATATATAACACCAATGAAAATAATAGAATTCCCTCCATGCCTAAGAACTTATGCTTCTAAACATAGATCTAAATAATTACTAAAATCTTGAAATTGGTAATGGCTTAAACTTAGAATATCAAATAAAACCTTATAACTTATGAAACATAAGAACAATTATATTATGATATGCAACATAGAACCTAAATTTTGACAACATCACTAAATCATTTAAAGCATATCAATATTTTGAATGTACACTATACCAAAAATATAAAACAAGAATGGGCCATGAATCTGATCTTTACTTTGAAATAACACTTCAAATAATATTTGCATTGATTTTCAAAATATAGTGCTTTCAAATGTGATAATTATCCATATAAAACCATTATCTATTCTGAATAAAAAATCATATCATATCATTTATGAAAATCAAATAATCATCAAAATTTGATTAATTATCAAAAACTAAAAGTGTGTTACTAACTGAAATGCTACTCAAAATTGATTGATTGAAAAACAAGATAATTGATCATATTCACAAATATATATGCACATTTTATTAATTAATACACCATGATTTTCAAAACTAATTATAAACATAAATATGAATATGAATTAATCAACCAATTATTATACTTTCATTATTGAAAACATGCATCTAAAAATAGTATTAATCAACCAGGTCCCTGACACAGTTTTAGATTTCATGACAGGGTCATCTCTATGGAAGAAAGTATTGGTTTTTTGAAAAATTTAGGAGTTTATAAAATAGGCATAACAAATTCATCCATTTAAGATGAAAACCTTCATTGGAGGCCTGAATTAATGTAATAAAACCTTAAATTTTAGTTGGGAAGCCTTATTTTAGAGGTTGCATAGGGAATCATAGATCCATTGATATGTTTTAAACACCATTTTTAGGTTAATCACATTAATAAGGGAATTTTTAAAGGTGGTTGTTGTATTTTTTAATAAAATGAGTGGGTTTTAGAAATCCTATAAAGGTATAAAGAATTTTGGGGTTGCAATGAACCCCCCTTGGGGTTTAAAAATTCAATTTTTGAGGTTATTTCAAGACTAAACTCTATCTTGAAGACAAAATTATATTTTTGGCATTTTATTGTATTTTTCCTATTGAGTTATGTTCCTTTTGTTTGTAATGTATCAATGTTGTTATCATTGATTTCAAATTCATGATAGTTGACATTTATGTCAAGGTCAATATTGAGACTATGCATGATGAAATGGTGTGTGATAAATAAGAGATGTCTCTTTGATGAGAGATAATTTTAAGGAAACCTATAATTTATTTTAAGTATTGATGAAATGTTAAGATCATGTTCAAGATATAAGGGAATCCACTTGATTGAGCTCTAAATACTAAGAGCATACAAGGTAAGCACATGGGTCAACAAGTCATTGTATTCTATATGAGGCCTTGGAACAAGGTTGTAATGTGACATAGTTAATAAAGTATATTGAGAGTATCCATATCTTCATATAATCAATTTAAAATAATGACATCATTAATATTTAGCTTGTTTGTGTCCAAAATATGAGTACTAGGTATCTTGAATAGCCTAGTATAGCTCTGTGAAGAAAATGTATGCATGAAACATGGTTAAGCTTTGTATTTTAGGTCACTAAGAGCATGAAAAATTTTCCTATGTTGTTTTAAAATTTTTAAGGAGATAAATAATCTTATTGATGTGTTTCAAGGTCTAGTTATGAGACTTAATCAATACTTGAAAGACCTAGAGAAATGGAATAGGTCTAGTAGCATGATGAGTTGAGCCATATGAGACTTGTGTGAGAAAGGTAGGTAGAATGTGAGCATGTTATGAGGTCACATGACATATGGACGAGTTTTTTATGATATTTTAAGAGGTTTCAAGGCATGATCATAGTTTAAGTGTGTCCGGTAGTGTAAGGCTCAGTGTACAAAGTGACCTATAGTGACCCAATGATGGTCCAATATAGTTTATAAAGGTGTAATATCTTTTAATAGCATTTATAGAGGTGTGATAGGTAATTTTAAGTGTGTGGATAAATTTTTAAGTTAATACCTAAAGGAAAATGTATGAAAACCTATGATAAGGTTCTTTATGTGCACAGAATGGGGTGTTATAGACCCAAGAATAGACTTATTGTACTAATTGTCACATGAAACCTTTGAATGAGATATTTATAACTTCATGTAAATTGGATAAGGTCCCTATATTGATTATACTATCATTGGTTTTGAATATGAGGGATAATCTTTTATGATGATTGTTAATAAGTGAAACTAGTCAAGACCCTCTGAAAACCCTTATAATGACCTAATAGGAAATACATTTTTATTTAAGCCTCATAATGGTCTTATTTACCTATTTTTATGTTTATAACATGTACATAACTCTTCAAGGTTTATCTAGGTGGTTTTTATTTGTCATGAGAATAAGTAGAAGTTACAAGAAACCCCTTGTTTATGAATAATTGTATGTTATAGGTAGGATTGACAAATTAAAATCATGAAAATTGATGTCTAGTGATGTGTAATACTTATATTTTGTTCCCATTAAATTTTCTAAGCATATTTTAGACCAAAATGTGCAAAATAGTGAGAACACTAGGCAAGAATGAGAATGAGATTAGGGATTGGTTATAGAGGACTAGGGATGGATAATAATACATGAGGTCATTATTAAATACCTATTACTCCTATACCCTTAGTTTATAATTATTTATGATTCCTATACTTAGCGAAAAAGTTGTCATCAAACTGGTTTGTCTAGCAAAGGAAAATTTGTGTAGAGTGAAATAGTGAGATTTGTTTGTATGACCAATATTGATATATGAATATGTAATATATATTTAAAAAAATTATCTAAGGATGAAAAATGTTCACATAAACCCATTTTAAGATCATAAAAGTGTTATCATAATTATTCTAGGACTTGATTTTGTTGATTATGTTTTTGGTGCTCTAGGCAACTTTATGTGTGTTTGTGTTTGAAAATGATGTTTTTGAGTGATTTTGTAGTAATTTTATGGATAAAATAATATTTAATGTGTTATAAATTACTCATATTATAAATTTAATGTATTTATCCTCATTTTAAGTCCTTGTTCAAGTATGGAGAGTCAAATGCTTTTGATTGTTTGTTGATAATGTTTGGTGGTTTTGAGTAAGCCATTTACAAAAGTGTTCTTGATGTATTTTAGACTATGTGGTGAATATAAAATAATATAGGTAGATATTTTAATTCATAAATATCCTATTCATATGATTTTATGTGTGGTTTATATGGCAAAGTTGTGTATATGCTTTATATTTTCAAGACAAACTTTTTGGCAATGAGAAGGCCTAATGGTGAGTAGACCTAATTGGGTGGTTCAAGGTGTGAAATGAAAAAATGGTATTATTTAACCAATTAAATATTATTATGGGTGTATTAAATTTATATATGAAATGTATAATCTATTGGTTAAGGTTGAAAGTGTGCAAAGAAGGTCTAAGTGAAATGTGTGCTTAAGGAAGGCCTAATGGTGGTTTTAGACCTTAAGGGTAATGACCAACCTATGAAATATGTGTTTCACTTGTGTAATATGTGTAGTGATATATTTTAAGAATAAACCAATAATTTTGATTTTATTTTCCAACCAATATGTGTATAATAAATAATTAGTTATAAATTCAAGGCCTAATAAGATTATTTTGACTAGTTAGAATATTAATCTATTAAGATAAGGATATAGAGTTTTAATAAATAGGTTAAGATATTGAGGATAATCATAGATCTAAGGTGAATATTCCATGAGTATCTAGATATTTTTATATATGTTTTGAGCAAGTTAATTTGACCTAATTCTATGAGGAGAGGGATAATTGAACGAGAAGGCCTAATAGGCTATTTGAGAGAGAAAGAAGTGTGAGAAGAAAAAATAAAGGAGGTCATATTAATTTTATTAATAAATAGGTGTCAAAAAATTATTATATATCCAATTTATCTAAGTTTTTTCTTGGTTTCCTATGGGGTTTTAACCTCCTTGCAGGTTGAATCTTCCTTACAATACTAGTTGAGTTGGTGCTTGACTAGTGAGGGGTTGATACTCCTTGTGGGGTTGGTGCCTCACTAAAATTTTGATTTATTTCTTGTAATATAGTATTAAAAGTTTTGAATTAGTTTATTTTATTCCCCTATATGGTTTCCCACACATATTTATTGTACTTATGGTGTTTTCTTTCATAGATGCTTGTGTATGCATTAATTGGTGTAAGTAGGTGAATGAATGCTTCATGAATATTAATTGAAATTGGAGGAATATTTTTATAAAAAATATTGACCTCCCTCTTATTAGTTTTATTTCAAATATTTTTCATCATATCATTTCATTTAAATTATGTCTTATAATTTAAAGGAGATTCTAAATAATCTAAGATGGCTAGTCAAGCATAAACTGGTTTTTCTACAAGAAAAGGTTCATTGTTCAATGGATCCAATTATTCCTTTTGGAGTGTTAGGATGAGTAAAAATATAATTTATTAAGGTCATGATTTTTTGAAATATTTATTTTATGGGTATAATGCATACCCCATTCCTCCTAAGGATGCACTAAGAAAGAAGGCTAGTGACAATATCTCAAAGTCATTAAATGGTATTATGTGTGGCTTATCGGAGGTAGAACTTGTGAAGGTAATGCACTGTATATCTTCCAAATAAATTTGGGTTAAGTTGAAAACTATTAATAAAGGATAATAAAAATTAAAATTGGCTAAATTTCAAACACATAGATGACAATATGAAAGTATAAAAATGAATGAAGATGAGACCATTGGAGCTTACTTGTTGAGGGTTGATGAGGTGGTCAACATCATAAGAGGTCTAGGATAAGAATTTAAAGAGACCACTATTATTTAAAATGTTTTATGGTCTCTAAATCATAAATTTGATTCCAAGGTAAGTGTTATTGAAGATATTCAATATCTATACAAGTTAGAGATGGATGGACTTCATGGAACCCTACCAACCTATGAGATGAGGATAATTGAAGGAAGACCTACGAAGAATGAAGTTGTACTCAAGTTAGAAAATAATCCAAAAGATAATAATTAAAAATGTAATGAATTCAATGATAATGATTAATTTGACATTTATAATGATGATTTGATATCTATGTTTGTAAAAAAATTGAAGATAGGTTTAAGAAAATACAAGGGAAAATACCTTTTAAATGTTTCAATTGTAGAGAGGTTGGATGATTTACCAAAAAATATCCTCATAAACATAATATAAAGGATTATGTAGAGCATGATGAATATAATGATGATGATAAAAGGTCTTATAAATCTGATAAGAGGAATAAATGTTTTAGAAGATATGACAACAAGAAAAAGTTCAAAAACAAAAAGGAGTCTTTACACCAAGAAAAATTGTAACTCATATGGTGAGAATGAGAGAAGTGATGCAAAGAGTGATCATGAAGGTGATGGTCCTAATGTCAATGAGGTTATATTTATGGTTGAATAAGCAAGTTACTCAAATCCAAAAGAATCCATATGGATTAGAGGTGTTTTTGGTGATTAAAATGAAGGAGATGAGGTGGATCTTGAGGCTATGTTGATGAATACTATATAATAAATGAAGATGATAAGGAATAATAATAGGGTGATGAGATATATTATCAAATATTATGAAGAGAAAATCAAATTTTTTGAATCAAGACTAAGAAACAACTCCAAAGAACAAGAAGAAATAGTCAAACAAGTGGAGAGTCAACTTGAAATTGTGACTATAGACCTAGAGGCAAAAAAATAAGAATGTGCAAGGTATGTATCTAGAGTTAACTCTTTGGGAGATAAATTGAAACAAGCATAAAATAAGGTCAAGTAATTTTTTAGGTTTGAAAAGAGTACTAATGATCTAGAAAACCTTTTGACTAGTTAAAATATTGCTAATGAAAAAACATGCCTTCACTTAATTAGAGACAAACAGAAGAACACTAATGTAATAAAATAGGTTAAAGATAAACCAAAGAATGAGAGTGATGATAGAATAAATGCCAATACCATCAAACAATCTAATAATATAAAGCATGCTAAGCCTTTTAATGTCTATTATTATTCATGTAACCAGTTTGGTTATAGAGCAAGGCATTACAGAAGGCCCTCTAAGAATGAATTTGCATGGAACTATGAGGAGAACCATCAACCAAGAAGTATGGATCATGTTGTGTTTCCTTCTAGAGGGATAATATGTTTCAATTGTTATAAGGTTGGTCATATTTAAAAATACTATAAGCATGACTTGTCAAGACAAAACAAGAAATTTGAGGCTTCTAGAATACAAGAAAGAAGACAAAATAGTAAGTGGAAACCCAAGGTATATAAGGTTGATGACTAGTATGTTAGTCCAAGTGGACTATTTGAAATGATAGATCATAATTAAGATGAAAAGGAGTGCCAAAATTTTTACCTATCAGCTCAAATTTTTTATGGAGTCAAGACCAATAAATCAAGTTATAACATTTATTAAACAAAGATTGAGGAGGTCAAGATAGAAGGACAAATCAAGGATAAGAGGATCATGAAGGAAGTTTAGTCCTAAAAGGACATGGAAATCTAGTAATATCTTGAATTCATGTTTTTCTAGCCCTTTAGAGTAGAGGCGATTCCATTAGGCTTCATGGAGGCACTCAAATAGTAATCAATAAGTATTAATGATGCTCAATCATAGGGGTAATTTTGTGGTCTTAGGATATCTTCAGATTCAATGTTCAGTCAAGAAGTTTACTATAGGTGTGATCACAAGAGAAAAATCACAAAAAGTTTGTATGATGACTTGATCAAACCAAGTCACTATTTTAAAAATGTGTTAAATTCTCATGGAAACAAGGGAAGACTGTCATGCCTCAGGAGTAGGTATATGATCCTCATATATGATAAAGGTTATATAAAAATAAATTGATGAGTTTTTTTCAGAGAAAGTGTATGTTTTCCCAAGTCCAAGGATCAAATATTTTCCAAGAAGATCAAGCTTTATCATTAATGTTAAAGGGGGAGAAAAGTTTCTATCTAGTAGAAATAATAAGTACTAAATAGGATCCAATTTGAGGTGATGAGAAATATCTACTATGTTAGAATGTTTTTCCATAAATTACAAAGGGGGATATTGTTGAGGTATGTTTATATTATTTTTTATATGTAGCATTGTTGTTGTCATGATGTCAAAGTCATGACATATGCCATTTATGCCAAGGTTAGTATTAAGACTATGCATGATGAAATGGTGTGTGATAAATTTGTGTCTCTCTGATGATAGATAATTTGATGGTAACCCAAAATTTATTCTAAGGATCGATGACATATCAATATCATGTTCAAGATAGAAAGGAAGCCTCTTGATTGAGATCTGAGTATTGAGGAGCATACAAGGTAAGCACATGGGTCAACAAGTCCTTGTATTTTATATGAGGTCTTGGTATAATTTTTTAATGTGATATATCTCATAAATTCTATTGAGATTATCCTTATCTTTAGAGAATCATGTTTGAATAATGAAATCATTGAGAGTTATCTTATTTGTGTCTAAATTATGAGTACTAGGTATTTTAAGTGGCTTGGGATAGCTCTATGAAGAAGATGTATGCATGAATAATAGTAAATATTTTTAATTTGAGTAATTAAAATAATGATAAAGTATCATAATCTATGTTAAAAATATAAAAGATATAAAGAAGCTTACTGATGTATTTTAAGGTTTAGTTTTGACACTTAATCTTTACTTTAAGGACCTAGTGAAATGGAATAGGTCTGGTAGCATGATGAGTTGAGCCATATGAGACATATTTTATCAAGGTAGGAACATGTGATAATGGTGTGAGGATACATGACATGATGAGGTTTTGCATATAGTTCAAGAGGTTTCAAGGCATGATCATAGTCTAAGTGTGTTTGGAAGTGTAACCTAGTCTACAAAGTGACCTACAATGGCCTAATGAGGGGCCAAGGTCATTTATAAATGTGAAAAATATATTAATATCATTTAAATATGTGTGATATGTCGTTTTAAGTTTTTTTAAATAAATTTAAGTGAATACCTAAAGGATAAAGCATGAAAACTTGTGATAAGGTTCTCTATGTGCATAGAATGCAGTGTTGCAGACCCAAGAAGAGATTTATTGTACTCATTAACATGTTCAAAATTTTCATGATATATTTATAAATTCATGTAAGTTGGGTAAGTTCCATATATTTATTTTTGTATCATCATTTTTGAAGATGAGGGGTAATCCTTTATGAATGATTGTTAATAAGTGAAACCAGTCAAAACCCTTTTAATGACTTGATAGGAAATATATTATTGGTTATGTATTATAATGGTCCTATTGACATATTTTTATGTTTTTAAAATTAAAATTAATCTTTAAGGTTTCTCCCTATGGTTTTTTTTTATCATGACAGTGAGTAGAAGCTATAAAAAACCCCTTATTTTTAAAGGATATAATGCTACATGCAAGGTTGACTAGGTCAAATCATGAAAATGGATGGAGGGTGATGTGTAATACTTATTTTTTATGACCATTAAATTTATTTATTAGGTTAATAAAAAAAATTCTAAACCAACCATGGAATTTGGCCTATTGCTAAACAAGCCTAATGTGCAAAATACTGAGAAGAGTAGGCAAGAATGAGAATGAGATTAGGGATTGGTTGTAGAGAACTATGGATGGATAATAATGAATTATTTAATTATTAAATACATATTAATCCTATCCCATTTAATTATAGGTGTTGATGGTTCCTATAATCAAGTAAAAAGTTGTCGTCAAACTGGTCTATCTAACATAGGAACGTCTATGTAGAGTGAAATAGTGAGATTGGTATGTAAGAACAATATTGATATATGAATACAAAATAAATATTTTAAAATATTATATAATTATGTTAAAGGTTAAAATAAACTAATTTTAATATCACAAAATTTTTATCACAAGTATTTTATAACTTGATTTTCTTGACTATTTTTTTGATGTTATAGGCAACTTTCTATGTGTGTGTGTGTGTGAAAATGATGTTTTTGAGTCATTTTGAACTAATTTTAAGGATAAAATGATATTTAAGGTGTTATAAATTAATAATATGATAATTTTAATGTATTTATATTAATTTAAAGTCCATATTCTAGTATAAACAGTCAAATGCTTTTGACTATTTGTTGACAATGTTTGGTGGTTCTAAGTAAGCCATTTGCAAGAGTGTTCCTGAAGCCTTTTGGCCTATGTGGTGAATAAAAAATAATATATGGATTTATTTTAAGTCATAATTATCTTATTAATATGATTTTATTCATGGGTTATATGTAAAATTTGTGTATATGGTTCATATTTGTAAGATAGACTTTCTGGTAGTGAGAAGGCCTAATGGAAAGTAGACCTAATTGGGTGGTTCAAGGTATGAAATGAACCAAATGGTTTTGGGGACCCAATTATAAATTATTAAGGGTATATTAAATTTATATATTAATTTTTTCATCCATTTTTGAAGTCTTAAAGTGTGAAAATGAGGTATAAGAGAAATGTGTGCTTAGGGAAGGCCTAATTGTAGTACGTCTCTATTAGGTCTAATGGTGGTTTTAATTCTTAAGGGGGATGAAATACCTATGTAATATGTGTTCCAATTGTGAAAAATTTTTAGTGATATATTTAAATCATAATAAAAGTATTTTTAGGTCTTTGTCTAACCAATATGGTTATGAGAAAGAATCAAGTATAAAGTTAAGGCCTAATAAGCCTATTTTTACTAGTTATAATATTGAGCTATTGATCGAAGGATATAGAGTTTTGAAGAATCAATTAAGGACTTGAGGATAATCAGATAGATGATTTTTAATATTCCATGAGTATCTAACTATGTTTGTATAGGTTTTGATCAAGGTCATTTAACCTAATTCTACCAAGGAGAGGGATAATTAAGAGAGAAGGCCTAATAGTCTATTTAAGAGAGAAAGAATTGTGTAAGGAACAACTAAAGGAGGTCATAGTCAGCTGAGTAATAAATTTTTTTCCAAGGGTAACCACATATTCTATGGGGTTGGAGCCTCCTTATTGGTTTAATCTTGCTAAAAGCATTAGTTAAGTTGGTGCTTGACTAGTGAGGGGTTGGTTCTCTTTGTGGGGTTGGTGCCTCACTAAAAGTTTGATTGATTTATTCTAGAATAGTATTCAAAATTTTGCATCAGTGGGTTTTCTTACCCTAAAGGGTTTACCACATATATTTATTGTCCTTATGGTTTTTTCTTTAATATATGCTTGTGTATACATTAATTGGTGTATGTAAGTGAATGAATGCTTCATGAATATTAAGTGAAATTAAAGGACTATTTTAATATAAATGATTCACCCCCACCATCTAATTATCTATAATTATAAAAAAATTTAGCCATTTAGTTGATAAAAAATTAGATTTGAAGGTCTTACATTTAGCTGTGATATTTCTAAATTTTTGGTAATTATTTAGTGAATAAAAATATTACGTTTGTGCCTTAAATTGGCACTCATAGAATTTTTAAATTTGAATTTAATTATGGTTTTAAAATAAAATATATTTTTTTCATTTATTGTTAGGGGTTTTTGGGAAACCCTATTTTTTATAATTCTACACTAGAAGGGACATTACACCCTATCTCACTATTATGTGATAATGGTCCCACATTCCAATCCATGGAATTAAATAAGTGGGTGCATGAAAAAAGGATCACTTTGAGATTATCATCCAATTACTACCTTGAAAGGAATGGATTGACAAAGTCAACTTATAAAAAATAGGTTAATGCCATCAAGAAGTCTATAGATAAGAATCTTTATAAATGGAATTTATTGCTAAAAATTGATCTATGGGATGAATGCATTGTGTATAAACAAGTGATTAAAATACCACTTTTTCTACTAGTTAATAGATTAGATATAGTTATACAATTACATTTAGAATCCCTACCTACAAGTTTATAAAATAGTACATGGAACATAAATATAAAGTGAACTCTAGGCCCTTATACATTATCTAGTTAGAAAAATCTCAAGATGAAGCCTTACTAAACTTCAACAAGCATCGAATCACTAGCAAGTGATGGTTTGATAAAATTGCCAAGGTAAAATCCTTTAGGATTTATGAATTGATAATATTATGGAATAAATCCCATGAAAATAAGAGCCATCACACCAAGATTGATCCTATTTAGATTGGCCCCTACCATATAGTTGATCTACTTGGGTAGATTATTTATTGCCTCAAAGAACTTGAAGGTAATGACCTCCCAATACATATGAGTAAATAGTTATTAAGTATTAATTATTGACCTCTCCTTATAATTTAGTTTCAAATTAACTTTGGTGAAGGTGGTAATGTATATATTAGGCTATTTTGATTTTTTTTGTGTTTGATTTTGGTTGTTTGTTTATCTATTATCGACCATGCCCCTATTTTTTCTTTCATGGGAAAATATTGTATGCACCCAAATCTACTCACCCTAATAATTATACTAATTATATTAATTTAATCCATAATGACATTCCCTAGCCAATTAATTAATATCCTACTTCACATATAAAAGCCCCCACATCCCACAAACATTACTCCACCCTTGTGAAAAAGAAATCACCCTAATTATCCCATTAAATAAGCCTAATTACATACTAATCTACCTATTATCCCACTTTACAATTTAAAATTCCTTTTATTCACCTACCCATGTACCACCCTACTAAATTATCCCTTCCTACACCCCTACTCCCTAATGGAGATTCTAGAATTGGATAATTATATAATATCCTCTTATTTAACCCTTTTCCTCTAGAATACTCTAATCTAAAGGTTTCCAAGGAGTTATAAATTCCCTAGAAATTACCCAACCTTTGATCTCAATAGCTCAATATTAAGTATGAGTCATTGATTTTCCCTCTCATGGCTTATATAAACAAACCAATCCTCCATTGAAACCAACTAGTAATCATAAATAACTAGTAAAAATCTATTATGCTCAGGAAATCACCATGTCAATATAGTAAATCCATAATCAAAACCATTGATCAAGTTATAATAATGATCCAAATATGAGTCTATTATAATCTACAATCAATAAAATCTACTTGAATATCTTGGAAGGAGGCTAGATAAAGTAAGGAATTGGTAAGAGTTTTTTATTGTTTCTGATTTATTTCTATAATCTCTCTTAATTAGTGTATTGTGCATTTTGAGTCTTATTTGTCATATTTAGATAATTTCTCAAAATTTAAAATCACACATTTGGTGACCATGGTGGGAGTGGCCCTCCTCTTGTACTAATGTTCTTGATCTTTTAGTGTGTTTAATTTATCTTACATGACAGATTGAAGGAGGATAGGCAGTCTCAAATTCAAAAATCTACTATATACAGTCACCTAGAATTTTTTACTTGTGTGTAGAAACTATAAATATATTTCTAATCAATTGAAATTTGTTTTAAATTGATTTTTACTTGTCAATAACTAGTTTTTTTGTATGTTTTTACTAATAAAATATCTAACTTTATTTTGTAAGACTTGTGAACTCATGTTTTTCAATGATCCCATAACCATGATTTCATTATTACTAATAGAGACATTATCTTTCATGTATATAATAGTCCTTAAATAAGTTCATAAATCAATTTTTTTATAGATTTTTTATCCGTGTCTCATCAATTTTGGTTCTATTTATAGGGAATCTAGTACTTGTTTTGTGTGGCTAACCATGTTTTATGCAAATCTACAACATTGATATTAGAAGTGATATATGTAGCTTCTATTATATACTTAGAATAACATTTGAACATGAATTAATGATTCCTATAAATTAGTTGAAAATCAAAATATTTATCCCACTCATGGTGTTTTGGTTCTTTACTTCTAATATATGTATGATGACTTTCTTTTATAGCTCTAGAGAAATAAATTTTAATGTACTTTCATATCATTTTAACTTATAGTTGAACCATATTGGCCTCCATGATTGGATAGTCACTGGCCAAATCAAACACTATTAAATATTTATAGAGTGGTTATAAAAAATCAGCTATATAATTGAAATATATTCTCATGTCCTATTTTTGAAAAAGCCTTTAAATCCTTGTAAGTATTACCATTTTATCCATATCCTACCATGCATATTTTCTCACCCATTTAGTCAAACACTATAAAACATCAATTTCCCCTCTTAAAGTGGTTAGAAACATCTAGAAGGCGTGTATAATGGATATATAAGGCATATAAATTTTTTTAAAAAATAGATAATTATCTTTAGGATGCCATTGGGTTTTGAACCTTAAACCTACTAGAAAGCTCTATACACATTTTCTTTCACCAATGTCAATGTCTTATAAGGATTCATACATCTACATGCTATAAAAACATCCTTAGTGGCATTCTTATCAGACTTATATAAAAAACATAATTCCCATTTTATGCCTTGAGACATGTTCATAAAAAATAATGATAACATTTAGTTCAACTGCCCTCCTTAGTAGCTCTGAATACAAAGCACTGATTGGAAAATTCTAGAAAGAAGATCCATTTGGGTATGCCCAGACTAGTCACTGACCTACATGTTGAAAAAATTAAGTGAATATTTTATTTAATGGATCGAAGAATTATTGTAAACCATAGTCATTTTAAATTTTCATAAATTTTGTCATTTTGTGATGTGATCAATGTAAAATTAATTAAATATTAATTATTTCAACCTTTAAATGAATATAGTATTAACTAGATAGTAAGTGTAGTGTCATTAAGTAAGGAAATAATTTTTGTTAATAATAATTAGTCTTATTTTGTAATATTAATTTTAAAGTATTTTATTAGTCCTACTTTGTAGTCATAATTTTTCTTTTAGTAAGTTAAGTTTTTGGTCTTTTTATGAGTTGAGTTTACGGTCATCATAATATGTCATAAGCCAAGTAAATACATTAATTTAATATTTATTTTGTCACAATAATAATAAAGACTATATCATAAAAGCATAAGTTGTATAAAATGATTACATATTGATTTTTGATTAATTATCATCTATCATGTTTTTAACTTGCAAGTAATACAACCATCCAATGAAAATTTATCAAAACTACTAAAATTTGCTTTGCAAGTTACCTCTCAAGGTTGTCAATCGAAACTACTTGTCTTATAGGTTGCCTCTCCAAACTTATTAGTTAAAAATACAAAGCATTTTTTTTGTAGACTACTTGTCAAAGACATTTTGGCACCTAAAATATCATTTTATTTATCTAAGATTTTTAATCATTGTGTCTTGTATGTATCATTTTATTTATATATCATGCATCTAATTAATTAGTTGATTAATCACTTGTTTTCTACCTATTTATCACATGAGGGCTACAATGGTGTATGCTATCCTCTTTTCATCCATGTGGTGATTCTTGGAGGATACAAAACCACCCAAAAACCCTCCCATGTTTTCATTTCTTTGGGCATCATTACATATACCATAGTCCTAGGTGGATAGTGATCATGGATGTCACCATTATGCACTAATCCAAAATCCATGTTATTATAGAGTATAAATATCATGGAAAACTATCATTAGGATAATCGATTGACCCCATATAGGTCATATATGAAGGGGAAGAGTTAACTCTCTGGAATAAGCATTAGACAACAACCTATATGAACTCAGACCCTACTGTGTCTAGTGTATATTGAGGATACCCTTATAGAGCCTGTAGAGCCTAGCATAAGACATTTTTAATATAACATGTGATCTACTATCAAAGCCAGGATTAGTTCCTAAGTAACTATTAATTTTAGATGGGTTTGATAGGGTTCAATTAATTTTTTAATGGGTCACAAGACTACATCCTAACCCACAAAGCCATTAGATGGTATGAATGTTTTGTTACACACCCTTTCAATTTAATAATCTTAGGATTATGGTTTCCTTGTTTTAGTGTGTGTTGTGCTAGACCCATGTTATTTGTGATCCAAGTCAAACTTTCACCCAAAACCCATACATGGTTATTTGGGCTCTCTATATAATCATATTTCATATCCTTAGTTTTTTTATACATCATAATCTCCTTTATAAGTTATCATATATTATATAATCTTTCCTATCTTGTACATTCCATCCTTATCCCATCTTTATCAAACCATTTTCATCTCAAATCTATCTTACATTATTGGATTTTTGATCACACATGCATCTAAACCATCCCCACCTCATTCATCTCACCCTTATCATTTCATGATCATCCATATATACTTTATCTTATCTTAATCCCATTATCACATTATCCTGTAACCTAATCACATACCCATCTCACCTTGATAAATTTGGTTTAAGGTTTTGAGCTAGTCATCTTATTATCCATCCATATCATCATGTCATTATAGTCCACTATCACTCAACACTTTATCAAATCTCATATCTACTCAATGTCTTGCTATCATCTTGTCACTTTGTTGGTTTCAATATAGAATCCAATCAATCATCAATCTATTCATCTTTAATCTACCTGTCTTGCCTATTCATAACTAGCACCTATCCAATAGTCATTTTACTAGTTTGAATTTAGGCACTAGTGAATCCTAATCATCTTTCTAGATTGAAAACTAGTTATTATTGATATATCATTTTCACTTATTACACTATTGGTATAAAATCATATCCTAGTCTTACATCATCTACATTTTATCCATCCCATCCTCACCATCACTTTTCATAAACACTCAATTATTTAGCGTTACTTTGACTAAGTAGCTATCCAATTCCTAAATCAACCTCATTCGTCATCCATTTGGTATCATATATCCCCACAGATTTAGACCATATCCTCATAAACTAATACCTATTTTCCAACAAGGATGAGATCCTTTTATGGTCCCTAGAGATGGGTGCCTACTTACCTTCAAACATTGATCCCATCAAGCCTAAACTAATGTCTCATGCCCTTACCCATCAATAATACCCATTTAAACCTAAACCACATACTAGCCCATCATGGTCAACACCATTGTTCATTCATCAATACTATATTCCTCACATCCCTTAATATACAAGTATTAAAGTTAACCTATTTATTCAATATATCTTGACCAATAATTATAAATTCCTCTTATGAATACTAGAGATGGGTACCCATTTTCCTGATCATTTTAAGCCCCTAAGCCTAAGGTCACCTCCCAAGAAAGTCCTTAATTAACCCTCATCCCCATCACATTCCAATGTACCATCCACTAGTTTTAGTCCTAGTCATTACCTTGTTCATCTCAGGATCACCCTATTTAATGAGTATATTGCTATAAACAATGGGATTGTCCTCTCACATCTCCTTGAAATGGGTGTCCTACTTCCTAAATATCTTAACTCCATTTAGTTAACCTTACCTCAAATTCATACCCACCCAAGGTCAAATCATCCATCTACTAGCCATAATCCATCACTAATCCCCCATCCTACTAGAAAAGGGAATCTTAGCTTGTCAACCTCATCTCATTCTTGTTCACCTCCTAAACAATCCCACACTCCACCATCAAATTATTTCACCACTCAGTCTAATATTTTTACATCCAAAGTCATGGAAAATCCATATAACCCTCTCTCCATCTCTATGAAATCCATATTTTTGTAATTGAGGTCCATAGGCATGATTATCCACCCTTGAACATGACCTCTAGATATATCCAAGCATGTCCCCTCATGGTATCAACCTGAATGATTTTGTATATATCATAAATTCCCTAGACATTCTATTAATATATGTTGCCTATTTATATATTATATCAAAAAATTAGTTAATAATGGTGACAATGAAATTGAGGAAGAGTCCAATGCATCCATGCTTAAGAGTGTGCAAAAGGGGGTATGTAGAAAATTCTTTCCCAAATATAGTCAAGCCTTTCCCCTCCCTAAACACACTCATGGAATTAATCCCATTCATCCTACACACATCCTTGATCAATCCATCCCTATGAACCATTCACCTCATGTCCCCCATCTTCATAAATCCATTAAGACTAAATCATCCCTTCATAAACCCAAGATGAAAGAGGTACTTGAAAATAATCATATGGTTCCTACCATAAAATCATTTAAGGGCTACATCACCTCATTCAATTACAAATTATAAATGTTAGGATCATGTTTTAAAATAATAGATGAATCACAAAACATGTCAGAATCATCATCTCTTATAGATTATGAAGGTCATGCCGACACTTATCTCTTTGAAGATGTCTCTACTATTGGCCAGTCAGAAGGAATGGCTCTTAATCTATACTAGGATGAGAAAATTAATACATAATTCTTAGATTCTCTATCAATTGAAGATTATCAAGTTAGATATGAATCATGTTTAAATGTTAAATCCCCCAAGAGTCTTAGTGATCCTTTTAAGATTCTTGAGGACACTTTATCTGACATTGAGGCTAGGGATCCTAGTGACATTTATGAGGACTATGCTACCCATTATCACTTTAATCTACCACACATCATTAATCATCCATCTTCCCTCCATAATCTGTACTTCCCACTCCATGAATGGGATCAACATGAGCATACATCATTGGATTCCCCTCTGCATGCAATATCATGTGATGAATATACAAGATCAAATCCCATAATCCACTATTCTCATCAAATAATCAAGTTTGTTATGATCCAAACCTACTTAATCAAAGACAAGATGAGTGTTCTAATCAGCCAAGTCACATAAAATCATCCCCTAGTATATATATCCATGAAGAGCTAGGGGTATATCTAAATCAACATCATTTTTCTAGTCAAAAATCACTTCCCTCTAATGAAGACCACAATCAGACACCAAGAAGTAACAAAATTCAAAATCTAAATAAAATATCAGCATATAAAATAATTTAAAAAGAACTAATCATATGGCCAACCATCCTCTTTATGTTTAGATAAAAGAATCAGAAAATCAAAGGGTCTTGGATCCCTAAATATCACAACACCAATATAAAAAATCCCCTCTACCATATCCATCAATGTATGTAGCTGTCCAACCCCATTTTCACTCCCCATTCCATCATATCACCATCATAATCATATCCCTCATTCACATTCTATATCCCATCATCATAGTCATGACATATTTCCATCCATACCATATATCCAATCCTTGGGCAACATTGTCATTTTTAGGAATTACAAAGACACCTAGTTAAAACATCTAGGGGAAATAAAATCAAGAGTAAACAAAGGTCACCAAGATATCAATAAATCTAGCATCAATAACATGGTCTTAGCATCACATATCTCTAGAATAGGTGTTAGTTAAATATATAGATAACATTGATGTTCTTACATCTCACCCTTATCCAATAAATTGATATGTCTAATAATTTAAAAAAAATGAAAATAAAAATAAAAATAAAAAAATAAAAAAAATTAATAAAAAATAAAAAATCATTCATCCAATGGTGAAAAGTAGTCCTCTAGCACCAGGGAAAATACCATGATGAAAACTAGTTTATGGAGTCATGGTAAAATAATATATTGTTTGCATTTTACCTCAACACTTTTGGGAAACATCCATCCATTTTATCCATTAAACCCATCCCTTGTTAATCAAATCTATATCATATCCCTCTATCTATATCATGCATCCTATTACATCCCTCCTTTCTTCCAATCTTGACCTTCGTAAGGGAGTGAAAGATCTATTGAATTTATTTCTATAATCATCTTGGCATATCCTCCAATGGACACTTAGGAAACTAAACATCTAGTTCCTTCATGAGGAGCTCATTGGTGATCTTTAGTCAATTCCTCCTTGGTCCTTATCCCCTTTTCTACATCACCCCCATCCTTTTTATCATCCCATCTATTATTTCATCCATCCATCCTTATCCTAGTTGTTAGGATTTGTATTCCCTTTACTACTAGCCCCATTTGTATAGTGTACGTACATATTCTAAAAATCCCTAAAATTTTAAATATTCTAAAAACCCTAAAAATTTTAAATTCAAAAAAGCCAAAAATAGTCCATGGTGTCTTATCTTATGCCTTTTTATCTTATCACATCCATCTCCAAGCCTTTCATATTTCATAATCACATCATCTATCCTCCTATTCTACACTAGGGGAAAATCCAATCTATACCAAGATAACATTGACCTTGTCTCACTTTTGCCTGATCAGTGTTTTATCTCTCATCTAAATATCCAAATCCCTAGCCTAATCCTAATCCAAGTTCACATAACAAAATTCTTATCCAAGCCCCTCATATAGTTAAAAATCCAATCCACATCCATATCCTTACCTAAGTCTGAATGTTAATCCTCATCATTAGTCTATTACACATCCAAGTCTATCCTAAGCCCATACTCACATCATGATCATCCTAGTCAAACCCATCACCCAATTACTCATTCCATCATTAGATAAAACATTGTGACATTTCATATAACTACTTATGTTTGTTAGTTATTTTGTTTGGATTGTTTTCATGTCTTTTATCAAGTAAATATTTTATTATCTTTATCTTTTGGGTCTATGTTGCATTGCAAATATTTTTGTCTATTAGGAAATTAATGAGGATGTTATGAGGTCACCAAAGATACAATAATAATTATGAGTGCCCTATATGATGTAGAGTTCACTATTTTCCCATGCACTTTAGAAGAATTTCCTTTTAGTCATACTTATATCATAGAGAATCTTGCCTAACACTATATTTATCAAATTATTTAGACTATGATGAGCCTTATGATAGTTATGATGGATTGATCATATACACACTAATCATTTATTTAATTATCTAATCATCCTTATTTCTCATCACTGATCTAGTCCTCTCAACTCATCATCCTTATCCCATCATTAAGTTGATCATAACAATGGATTCATCTAACATCCAATCAAGCCTTTATCTATCATCTCTCTAGTCATGAAAATTTAACATCTCATATCCCAAATCATTTATCTTCATTTAATTCACATCTTATATCTAATAACTAACATTTCTAACATCTGTCATCATCCTCCTCTACTCTATCTAGTCAGTTATCATCTAGTCAAAAATACTTCAGCTTAAGTCTTCTAAAACTATATAGCCAACACATGGCCATGATTTTGTGCCCAGGGATAGCTCAACCATTATTAACCCCCAATATTCATCCTATACTAGATCAACCATTAGAAAATATTATATCACTTTAATTTATGCATTTCATATAAAGTGTCTTATTATCATTAATCAACTCATCTGGTCTCCATTACGGGCTTTCAATCCCTCCTTGACATGTGTCCTTACTATGGGAATTATCACCACCTTATCACCTATATAATATATTTACTTTCTAAACAATATTTCTATCTTAGGAATTTAGTTTTATCAATCAATCTCCTTTTTAGGCCTTGATCATTTATCTCGAACCCATCTCTCAAAATTAAGCCACATTTTCCTAAAATATATGATTGGGGAATGTCAATCATAGTTACATTGTTACTCAAGCCATCCCAACCCCAAATTATCATCATATTCTTATCCCATCCTTATGGCTTCTATACGAGTGACTATCTAGGGCATTTCTCCCCACATAATCCCTTGAGGGGGAATCATACCTACTAACAATGTTTACATTGATGATCATGGTTTTTCTTTGAAAGATCATTACTCCTTCCATTCTATCCACTCACAATACCCTTTTAAAGAAGGTAAGAATATATGCACCCAAATTTGCTCACCCTAATAATTATATTAATTATTCTAATTTAACTCATAATCACATTCCCTAGACAATTAATTAATATCCCAATTCATATATAAAATCCCCCACATCCCATAAACCTTATTCCACCCTTATGACCAGTTAATCACCATTATTAGCTCATCAACTAAGCCTACTTACCTAATAATCTACCCATTATTCCACTTGCCAATTTAAAATTCTTTTTATTCACCTACCCATCTACCACCCTACTAACTTATCCCTTACACCCCTACTCCTTAATAGAGAATATAAAATTGGATAATTCTAGAATATCCTCTAATTTAACCCTTCTCTTCTAGAATATTCTATTCTAGAGGTTTCCAAAAAACTAAAACTCCCTTAAAAATTCCCCAACCATTGATCTAAATATCTCAAGATTAAATATGATCCACTAATTTTCACTCACATGGCTTACATAAATAAATTAATCTTCCATTAACACTAAATAGTAATCATAAGCAAATAGTAGAAATTTATTAAGCTCAAGAATTCTCCATGTCAATCTAGTAGATCCATAACCAAAACCACTGATCAATCTATCATAATGCTCCAAATATAAGCCCATTTCACTCTAAAATAAACAAAATATACTTGAAGATCTTAGAGGGAGGCTACTAAAGCAAGAACTTGGTAAGAGTTTCTTATCATTTTTGATTTGTTTTTATAATCTCTCTTGATAGGTGTATTATAATTTTTGAGTCTTACTTATCATATTTAGATAATTTGTCAAAATTTAAAGTCACACAAATATGATTCATTAATAATTAAAAATCCCATAAAAGGGAGGAAACCACTCTAAAGAGTGGTAAAACCATAGAAGTAATAGTTAAAGCTTTGAATAATTAAAAGGTGAGATTTAATTTTGAGACAATTAAAACATTGTGAGTAGTCCTTTAATTTTAAAATATCAAAGGCCAATGATTTGAAGGACAAGTGTATTTTAGAACAACTACATTTCTCATCAAAATACATAAAACTATACTTAATAAAACATATTGATGAAGGGTGGGATCACTTAACCAATTTAAGATCTTATAGGTATTCAAAGTTTTCTGAACATCACATCACCCAAAGTTTTCTGAACATCACATCCCAAATAGTCCATGTACAAAACTACAAAATAATTTCATAAGATAATTTTAAAATAAATATTGGAATAACAATACATAATCCAAATTTATGGTCTTCCTTGAAAGGTTTATTTATGAAACCTCCAACATAAGCTTTCCATC
Organism: Torreya grandis; assembly: GCA_037957365.1. Taxonomy (NCBI): domain Eukaryota; kingdom Viridiplantae; phylum Streptophyta; class Pinopsida; order Cupressales; family Taxaceae; genus Torreya; species Torreya grandis. Next base: position 1,342,885 of record JARHVA010000783.1, on the reverse strand, counting down.
CTGGCAACTTGTGGAGCATAGCCTCAAGTGGGACTAGAGGAATATATGTTGGGGATATAAACACCTAGCTGGTAAAAGAGAAATTCTCATGCCATTCCCACAAATTAGTTTATCTAATCAATTCCCCTTTTAAAAATTCTAATTTTTAGCTTGATCCAAACTTGTTTAAATGAAATTTGAATTGACCTAAGTGTAAATATTCCGCCTCACATACATTAATGGTATTTTATGGATATAAAGATTAGTATTCCACTTATTGAAACTGACTTTAGTGATTTTTTTCTCTATTTATGTTTAGGTATTTTCTTACAATCTATGTTTTGTGTAGGAATGAAGGTTTAAATCTTGGGTTCGAAGTGATTAACACCACTTTCCCCATGAAAGTCACTATTTTTTGTGTCAAACACACTCTTGATTTTGATAATTAGGGGACCCATCTTTAAAATTTCTCAAATTTGAGGTTCTCATAGTTTTAATCTCTCTTTGATCAACATATTTCTATAAGAATCATTGAAATTTTATTTCTCCTTGATTTTATCATGCATCAAGTGTATTTATAATGATAATCAATCCATATTAACCCCTACCATCACTTCTAATTTTAAGCAAAGTTGAGTCCTTTTTGCATCTTATGAATAACATATCCATTTCATAATTAGAATAATTTTTATAGTTATAACTTATTACACACACACACACACACACACACACACACACACACACACACACACACACACACACACACACACACACACACACACACACACACACACACATACTTGTATTAAAGTTCCTAGAGTCTCAATCTCCTAGAGTCATAGCCTCCCAAAGTCCTACATGTCATCTTGTAAAAATTTATTAGTAGAAAGGTGAGGGTTTTATTTGATTATGTAGTTTCCATTTTTAAGTAGTATTTTTTTGTGGATTTACACATGGTGAATGACCAAATGAGAAAGTGACACATGGTCCTAGTTATCAAACATGACAGTCTCTTAGATCTGTTAGAGATGTTAGAAGCTTAGGAGAGTTGATAAATCAAATTACCTATACTATCAAATGTGTTCATATCTATGACTTGATAGGGATTTTATAACCTAGAAGAGCTTAATAAAGAGGGGGAACATCACATGGCCTGATGCTCAGATGTACTAGAACATAACCAATTAGTTCACCCTAGCTATTAGACTTGTAAGTCTCCCAGACCAAATAAGGATATTAGAGAATGTGAGAACCTAACCAAGTGAGAGAATGTCATGTGGTATAGTGATTAGAAGTACCAAAACTTGACTATTAAGATCACCCCACTATCAAAGTTATCAATCTCCTAGACTTGATAGAAATGTCAAAGTTCAAGAGAGCCTAACCTACTTGATCATGCCACATGACACTTTTATATATATTTTTAGATGGGGTTTGATAATCCCAAAGTAGTTAGAGTGAGGTAAAATCATATTTAGAAGCTAATCAAAAGATTTCATGCAAAATTTCACTCCTCTAGTTGATGACTCTTGCCTCTAAATGTGTAAATGTGAATTACTAGGATGTGCTTAGGTGGTAGCTATTACAGTCATGATGAATTAATTATGGACATAAGGCACAAGTTAAAATCTATCCTATATGAGTTAGGGATGAAATAACCATGTGCTTATCACATTATTTACATTAAATAAATGAGAAACTAGGCCCTAATTGGATAATTTAAAATGCCATGTCATAATTTCCAAATCTAGTAAGTAGAACAAATTTGAAATCTATGATTTTAAGTCTAAATTGGGCAATAAATAGGAAAATTGAGCCATCAAATCATATTCTAATTTATGTAAAGTGAACTACCAAGTGCCATTAATACAAGATATATGTGTAGATCCCTATAAGTTTATAGGATAATCTCATTTACTATTACTTCTCCTAATTTACTAAAGTCTACCTTCTCATTTTACACTCATTCTTGTGCCATTCATGCCTTACTTAGAATTTTCTATAAAAGAGTTCAAACCCTTTATTTAATGATTGTTTCATCCTCTAACCCCAAAATTGAACTTGAGTACAAGGACACCACTTTGATATAAGGCCTAACCCATTTAGATCATTATAATGATATGTTTAAGTAAACTGACATGGTTCCCATATATTATTCTAGTGATGACAAAGATGAGGTTGAGTTCCAGGATGCCAATCTTGAATGCAAAAATTATGGGATACATTGAGATGTAGCTAAGCTAAAATTATTACCCTATGTATATTTTCTAGACAAATTTCTACTCACATCTAAATAGCTATAAGATGGTGTTCACTACCTTGTGTGTTCGTAATATAAATATTGCCAAAAATTAACTTAAAATTTTAAATAAATGAGAAATTGAATGCAAAGGAACAACATAAACTTGAAAATATCAAGACACAATGTTGAGACAAATATTTTAAAGTGGGAAATGTAATTTATTAGAGAAAAACCCATGTGATCTTATTATAAGGCTTGTAACCAAAATTTACACAAGTACAAGATTGAATCAAAAGCACAAGAGAAGAATAGAGAGATATAAAACATTCTTAGTTAGGAAAAAATGAGAGAAAGGGATATTTTATAGGCTATAGGAATAAAATTGGAGTTACATAGAATCCAATTATGACCTTACAAGCCCCCTAAGTATGTGTCACTTGTGACCTAGTCCCTTACAAAGAGAGGGAAATGTGTGCCATTTTGATAAGGGAGAGTTACATGAAAGTAACTATAAATCCTATAAGTGGATTAGGGAGGTGAGTGACACATAATAAATTTAGGAATAAAATGCATTTACAAATATAATAAATGCACACATAATTAAGACTTAGGATAAGCCTATAAACTTAAGCAGGATCCAAATTAAGGTTAATTCTCCAACACT
>JARHVA010000783.1:1210000-1335000 GCA_037957365.1 Torreya grandis | reverse complement strand
GTGGGTGAATTAGTGTACCAAAAAACTTTAATTAAATTATATCTAATCTTTCATGAACTATGAAGCAAAATTAAGATCTAGTAATGCATAAAGACCATTGAAATGAGCATAACATATGAAAAAACACATATGATTTGGTAATATTCAAGTGGAAAAAACCCACTATAATCTCTAAAAATGGATATACTAATATAAAATAAAATATCAAAAAAAAATTAGCACCAACTCAACATGGAACACCAACCCCAATACAATCAAGCACCCACTTGACTAGTCTTTTACATGCACCTACTTGCAAAAAAACACCAACTCCCTAAGTGACTCAATACCAACTTATCCACCTCATGTATTTTTATCACAACACCTCTGATATAATTTTATGGCCTCATTTTAACAACACATTTTTCTCTATCAAGAAATATTTTATTCACTTACATTACATTCTTATAATAGGTCTAAAACTACTTTGTATATATATTGTTCACATGGTCACACACAACTTAATTACCCACACACCTTTAGTATATTATGTAATACATTTAATAGGTATTATAACATCTTATTAACATGATTAAAACTATATTTGGACCCATTTTGGTCTAAAACATCCCAATTAGACCTCATTTTTATTTTAGATCTCATCAAGACCTAATTGCTTTAGGTCTATCTTCTTGGCATCAAAACATGATCCTCTTGGGACTAGATGGACTTATATAAAAATAAAAATAAGTTAAATAACATATCCAATGACTTAAAAAACCCTTATAAATGCTTAGTTATACCTTTATCCTTTGTTCATACCATGAAAGCTCTTTTAGGATAAACTACCCTATTAGGCCTGTATACTTCAAAAGTTTATCTTGAAAAAATGAAGCTTCAAACACCCTTAAGATACTAAACATTGTCAAATTAAATATTTATATAAGTTACCCATGAATTCAAGGAAACCATAAAATTATTTTAACACTTTCACTTAGAAGATAAAGGCTCAAGAACATCTCTACACCTCACTCACTCATAACTATCAATTTACCTCAAAAATAACCATGGTGACTTAGACCTTCAATACTTGTGTAGACACTTGTAATGAATCATGACTAACTTAAATGGTTATATGATATATCTAGACCATCCTAAAATATAAATATCATATTTTATAATGGAAAATATTTTTCTTGCAGACTATTATATTGACCCTATGTCACATAGTTTTATCTAAACCAAGTAGGTTCTTTTATGAGAAACTTTTTAACCATATTCAATAACCTCCAAAACTTATCCAAAGAATTAAAATGACTTAAAACTAATAAACAAACTCTTCATAAAATTTTTGGAATTAATTTAACATGACCAGACCCTCAAATCCATCTTCTCATCTCTTCCTAGGTTTTGTGCTATTTACACATTAGGTTTGTTTGCGATTGGATAAATTGGATGACCCAATTAGAGAAATTGAAGGATATAACCTATCAAAAACTCATAATTTACATGATAAATTAGTCTCTATATTCTTCCCCCATCCATTTTATTTTCTCTATCGATACAAATTTAGAGAGCTATAATAATTTATTTATAAATAAGCCTATATTTATACATTTTCTCTCTCATCTAACAACCACCACCTCTTATAGGTACCTGGGAGATTTTAATACATTATAAAATATATTTTATATTCATTTAAATCATTTTTATCTGATATAAATAATATCTTTCACATCGGGTCCTTGTTAGGGTTTTAAGGAGGTTTAATGCATGTTTTGGTGTTAATGATTGTTCATAAAGGACTACCCCTTAAATCCAAAACCAATGCATAGAGATATTATCTAGGATCCTTCCACATATATATTTAATATCTTAAGTTCTAATTTAGATATTATACATGAAAACAAACATCTAAAAGTGCTTTTTGAGTCTTGAGATCTCATTCTATGAACTCAAAAAGGTCTAAAACATTGATTCATGAAATTTCTTTCAAACCATGACATAAAACTTTTTGAACATGCCTAAAAAAACCTATCTCACCTATATAAATTATCACATATGAATAATTTCCTTGAAATATGATCTTCATACCTCATTAGGTTAGGTAGGGTCGAATAAAGGTCTAGGTGGAGGATTAGTTTAAAGATCCTACCCCTTTAGGCTCATTATAAAACACTCGTGAATGATTAAATGCCTTAAAAACATGCTCAAATAGTGAAATTCAACCTTCATATGTCTATTTTCATTCATTTTCATGTACATACCCCTTCATGTCAAGACTAGGCTCATGAATAGGATTCTTATGCACTTTGTCATCAATGACTTGTACCTTCACATAACCATAAGGGATTAGTTGAATTCAAATTATCCCTTCCTATTTATCTCATGTAAACACTCTCTTAATGAAAATTCTCTCTCAATGCACCTTGTCACACCATATATTGATAATTATGCTAGTCACTTTTGATATCAACCTTCTCAAGATGCACCTTTGACATCAATGACAATACTAAACAATATCCCCCTTTTTCATTGATGGAAACACTCTCCAAAAAAATTTAAATAGGTAATATCTCCCTCATTCTAAACATTCTCCCCCTTTGACATTAATGATAAAGAGATACCTGCAACTTCTTGGATCACACCTTTTTCAACTAGATAAATCAACACACAGGGTTATGATTTAATGAACCACCATAAAAACATGCTCCCCCTATCTCCATGCATACATTATAGCACTAATCACCTAATATTGTAGCTATGGACCACCTGATTAGTTCCCCCTAAGAATTTTTTTTCCTTAATAATTGTTAGGGGTAGGAATTACACCCAATTTCTATCTCAGATGTTTAAAAGTTGCATTTAGAATTGGCTTGGTCAAAATGTATATAATCTAATCCTTTGTAGAAAAATATTCAAGTTTAACACTTTTTTCACTTACCTACTCTCTTAGGAAATAATATCTTATGGGAATGTGTTTAGTCCTTGAGTACATGATATGATTCTTTGAGATGCTTATAGAACTTATATTGTCACAATAGATAGTGTTAGGATTATCATACTCCACATTTTAGTATTTTAAGGTTTGTCTCATACATAGGAATTGAGTACAACATAAAGCTAATATGATGTACTCAGCCTCATAAGTAGATAATACCATTGATGGTTATTTCTTTCTTATCTATAAAACTAAGCACTCACCTAAGAACAAATCTCCTCCACTAGTGTTCTTCCTATCATCTAGACTACCTACCTAACCTAAATCTATATAGCCCATTGAGTTAAACTCCATGTTCCTTGGAAACCACAACCCAAACTCTTTATTCCCCTTGAGATACCTAAGTATCCTTTTGACTACTTTCAAATTATTTTACTTTAAATCTCCTTGAAATCTTCTCACAAGACCTAATACTTATATGATGTCAGGTCTAGAGGTATTAATGTATAGTAAACTTAAAATAATTGACATATATGACATTTGACTAAAATTTGGAGACTCATATTCCTTTATTAACTTATAACCTATGACAATAGGTGTGTTAAAAACCTTGAAATCTTCTATCTCAAATTTATTCAACATCTCTCTTATGTACTTAGCTTGTGAGATTAATATAACTTTCTCTAATTTAATGATTTATAACCCAAGAAATAATTATAGTGTCCTAACAAGGACATCTTAAACTCCTTATTCATCACATTTTCAAAGGCCTTAGTCATATTATCATTATTTCCACTGAATATGGTGCAACCCACATAGATAACTACTATCAAATGATGATTACCTTCTATCTTTATGTATAGATTACTATTTATAACTCTTATTTTGAAACCTTCATCTCATAGATACCTATCTAATCTGGTATACCAAGCTCTCAAGGCTTGATTTAGACCATAAAGAGCCTTTTTAAATTTACAAACATAATCCATGTTACCTAAGAATGAGAAACCCTCAAGTTTCTCTATGTACACCTCCTTTTCTAAGTTCCTATTCAAAATAGCAGATTTGACATCCATTTGATACACCTTGAATCTTTTGAACCCTGCATATGTTATAATCAATATGATAACCTAAAATATTACTAATGGAGAAAAAGTATCCTCAAAATATACCCCTTCAACTAGAGCATATCCTTTGCATACCAATATATCCTTGTTCCTAGTAACTTCTCCATCTTCATTCAAATTTTTCCTAATTATCCTCTTTATGCCAATAACATTCCTATCTTTAGGCCTAGGAACTAGTTCCCAAGTCTCATTATTTTATATTTAGTCTAACTCCTCATTCATATAAACTATCCAAAACTTTTATTTACTTGCTTCTACAAGATTATTAGGTTCAATATTAGACAATAGAACAACATTATCTTGATTTAGATTAATTACCAACCTTCATCTTATTGGCATACCTATATCCTTATTGACAATGATTTGTGATTAAGGATGTTCTCTTTAAATCTATCTTGATGGGCCTTTTGAGTCTTGTCTTTCCTCAAATTATTCTTCTTATTCATCTATCTATATTTTTTATTTTCCATTCTTAAAATCCATATTCTATGATGTATTCTTTGACTATGAGCATGACTTCTTTGTCTCATCAATATATACATTGGTGATTTTCCCTATCTTCTGTATCTTATTATTATAGTATACATAGGCTAATATTACTGATGAATATCCCAAGAATATACCTTCATCATACCTAAAATCAAACTTACCTAAGTCTTCCTCATCTCTTTTGTTGAATCATTTACTTCCAAATAATCTAAAGTGTTCCACATTAGTAGGTATACCTTTCTAAAGCTCATAATGGGTCTTGTTTCAATTAGTCCTTATCTATCCTCTATTAAAAATGTAGACTAAAGTGCTCATTTCATCTCTCAAGTATCCATCAACTAACCTTGACACATTTAGCATAGTTCTTTCCATCTCTTAAACTATCCCATTCTTTCTTTCCACTACCCCATTCTATTGAGGTGTCGTAGCTATTGATAATTGTCTCCTTATTCCATGGACCTCATAAAATTCATAAAACTCATTGGACCAAAAATATCCTCCTCTATCACATTTAATAATTTGATCTTTCCATTCTTATCATTCTCAATAAGAGCCTTAAATGTCTTAAACTTATGAGGAGATTATGATTTTAATTTCAAGAATTCTACTCAAATTATTTTTGTGTAGTCATTTATGAGTAACATGAAGTAGTTATCTCCTTGAATACTTTGTATTATTTTAGGCCCATAAATATCAATGTGTATTAACTCTAAAGGTATTGCATAATACTACTCCTTTGACTTGAACCTTCTAGTTTGCTTACCATGTTGACATGCCCTGTAAAGTGTGTTTGTAGGTTTGGTGGTTTTTGGCATGTTCTTCATAGACTTATTAGAGCTTATCTTGAATAAATTTTGAAAGTTTAGCTGGCATAACCTTCTATTCCATATCAAAATTCATTCATATTACTCATAAATCATCTCTCCAACTTGATTTCATTCAAGACATATAAATTGTTCTCAATTCTTTTATCATTGGCAATTAGGCTTCTTGATTTGTCTTTTCTTATATCACATGCCCTATCATGAAAGGTTAGTGTGTGTATTTGGTTTCACATCTGACTTACACTAAGTAGGTTATGTTTCAAACCTTCAAAATACAACACATTATCTATTTTTGTCTTCCCATTGTCCAAACTTAAGATAACCTTGTTAACTATATTGGTAGTTGTGTTATCTCCAAATCTCACTATTCCTACAACATTCTTTTTTAATGAGATGAACTTGCTCTTATCTCATATAATGTGGGTTGAACAACCACTATCTATATACCATTTCATATATTCATCTTGAATGTGAAAGGCAATATTGGCTAGCATATATTCTTCTCCTTTAGTCTTCTACTTCTCTTTCATCTTGTCTACAAGGTCTAACTTCTTGATCTATTTCCTAGTGGTATGACCATATAGAATTTTGTCTTGATTGATCTTCCTCATATTCCTCATCTTACAATCCCTTGTAATATGTCCTCTTTGATCATAATTATAGCATAGTATTCTTCTTTTACTATTGAAATGAACATTCACCCTATTCCTCCATGAGGAATTGATTCTTACATAATGTCTATAATCCATAGCTTTATGTCTATATCAATTTCATGAGAAATAATAACCATTAAGTGAATTCACATACCTTGTTTATTTGATGTTGAATGATGAACCTCTACCTTTTTTGTCTCTTAAATAAGTCATAATCTTCTTAACTTTTTTATGATCAATTTGAGCCTCAGATTTAAAAATTTATACATAGGTCTTTGAGGTCCGACTCTCCTTATTTTATTTTTGGTTTTATTTGAACACAAGACCTATCTTTTCATGTGAAGAGCTTTGAATATTTAAAATATCACCAAGGACATTAGTGCTCTTTCCAAATTTTTGATGTGTCTTCAACTTGACTATTTCTTGATCCAATTCTACCTTCATGGACTCCATTTGTATTCCATGATTGATGATTATTGATCCTTGGTCTTAAGACTCATAGTGGAAATTTAAATTTGTGTTTTTAACTATTTGATGATTTACTCATGTTTATTGGTGTTGTTTCTTAGTATCTCTTCAAAGAGATTTATTTGTTCCTCATAGCTCTTAACCAATGATCTAGTTTCTAATTCTTCCTTCTTTGGAACTTTAACTCCTCTAGAGTACTCACCAATTCTGCCTCAAGGTTCACTATAACCTTTTTTCATCTAATTCTTCATCATCCATAAGACCTTTCCCTTTCAAACAACCCTCATTATCTATTTCTATAGCCATTAATAGGGTTCCATTGCTATAATGATCGTTATTGTCATCATCACTATCAGATGTACTTGTGTCACTTACGTCAGATGAGCTATTGTATTCTTTAGTATAGAAACATTTATTGTTCTAGATTGACCCTTTATTGGCTTCATACTTCCTAAAACCCTTTTTGATCTTTTTAAAATTATAGACCTTCTTACCATCACCATGATGTTCATTATTTTCTCCATCGTGCTCATTATTATCCTTGTTAGGACATTTAGATGCAAAGTTACCAATCTTATCATAATTAAAGCATTTGAATGGCAACCTACCCTTATACTTACCTTATCCTTTCCTTAGTTTTCTAACAAACATGGCTTTTATATTGTCATCATCAACGTCTATGTCAACATCATCCTTAGACTTTTTACCTTGTGTTTTTTTCTTAGATTTGAATGTAGTTTCCTTCTTGGAAGGTCTTCCATCACTTGTTCTCATTTCATAGGTAGTCAAGATGCCATGAAACTCATCCATCTATAATATTTTAATATCTTTGATATCCTACACAACAAACATATTTTAATCAAACTTAGATGTTAGGGATATTAATATATTTTTTACTACTATTGATTATTCCAGCTTCTCTCTTAGACCTCTGATGGAATTTACCACTGCATCTACTCTTAATAGATAAGATGAAATGTTTTCATCCTGCTTCATTATTAGACTTTCAAATTACCTTCAGTGGGTCTATAACTTTTCTAACTTAACTTTGGTGTTTCCTTCATAAATGGATTATAAATTTTCCCAAATCTATTTAGATGTATCAAAATGCATTACCTTTACAAATTTTTCCTCTTAAACACCACACAAAATGTAATTCATTGCCTTATAGTTGTTTACACTTGTCTTCTTATTTGTTGTGTTAGTTGGTGGTGTAAAAGGTGGAGTGAATCCATCAAAAATATATTAACATGTGTCATAACCTAAATAAATTATATATTTATTCATTATGATGCTCCAAAATTCATAGTTAGTCCCACTAAAGACATGAGCCTTATTGGCTAACAAAACCTCCTTGTACTTGATGACTAGACATGTTTGTGCTTATAGGATCTCCTTTAAGCTATTAGGCCTAATTCAAAGGACCAATATCTAATACCAATTTATAGAAGAATAATAAATAAGAGAGGTGGTAGATTAATAAATGTACCAAAAAAGTTTGCTACAATTATATCCAATAACTCTAAAAGTAAAATTAAGATCTAGCAATTCTTAAAGACCATTCACATGATCATAACACAAGAAAACACACATATGAGGGGGGAAACCTCAAGGGGAAGAAAAAACACTATGATTAATATAAATGGAATACATTATTATAAAAAATATATCAAATTCTATTGATAAAAAATCAACTTGGAGCACCAACCCTAATACAATCAAGCACCCACTTGACTAAGCTTTAGCAAACACCTACTTACAAGGAAGCACCAACTCCATAAGTGACTCAGTACCAACTCAACAAACTCATGTATTTTCATCATAAAACCTCTAATTTTATTTAATGGGCTCATTTAAAGACCTCCTTATGCTTAATCAATCAATATTTTATTCACTTACATTATATTCTTAAAATAGGCCTAAAATAGCCTTGTATATATAATGGTCTCATGATCACACACCATTTGGTTGGAAACACACATTAAAAATCTTAGGTATGCCATATAATATTTCAAATAAAATCTCATGATAAATATTCAAATGAAATTTTAACCCCATTTGGTCTACAACAACTCAATTAGGCCTCATTTCTCTTTTAGGTCTCATGGAGACCTAACTGCTTTAGGTTTATCTTATTAACATTAGAGCATGATCCTATTGGGAATATATGGCATTAAATAACAATAAAAATATTAAATAACATATCCAATGACATATTATAACCTTATCCATGATTGGTTAGACATTTATCTTTTGTTCATATCATGAAATCTCTTTTAGGACAAACTTCCCTATTGGGCCTATGTATCTCAAAAGTTTGTCTTGTAAAAATAAAGATTAAAAACACTTAAGATACTAAAATTTTAAAAATTAAACATGTAAATATGTTATTCATGACCTTATGGGTCATCACCAAATTATTCTAACACTTTCATCAAAGAGATAAAGGCTCAATAACATCCATGCACCTCACTCACTTAGAACTGTCAATTTACCTCAAAAATCAATCATGGTGACATGGGCCTCCAACACATATGAAAATAAATTTCATGAATATTGATTAATTTAAATGGTTTTATGATATATTTTTACCATCCTTAGATATAAATATCATATGGTATAACTGTAAATATTTTTCTTGTAGACTAATTTCTTGACCTTATGTCATACAGTCTTATCTAAACCATAAACGTTATTTTGTAAGAAACTTTTTCACCATCTTTACTGACATCCAAAACTTATTAAAATCATTAAAATTACTTAAAATTAATAAATAAACTCTTAATTCACCTTTTTCATCAATCTAACATGCTCAAATGCTCAAATCCATCTTCTCATCTTTGCGTGGGATTTGCACTATTTGCACCATTAGGTCTGTCTATGATTGGATAAATTGTATGACAAAATTAAAACACTTGAAGGATATAAAATATCCATAAATCATCATGGACATGATAAATGAGTCTCTATATTCTTCTCCCATCCATTTGATTTTCTTGACCAATACAACTTTTGAGACCTATGACAATTTCTTGATAAATAAGTTGGTATCTATGTATTTTCTCTCTCATCTAACCAACCACCACCATCTGGAGGTACCTGGGAGAGTTGAATACATGATCCAATATCATATCTATTCATTTTAATCCATTTTGATCTGATTTGAACAATATTTTTCACATTGGGTCCTTATTAGGGTTTTAGGGAGGTTTAACATAGGTTTTAGTGGTAATGATTGTTCATAAAGGACTACTCCTTAAATCCTAAACCAATGCCTAGACATCTTATTTATCACCCTTCCTAATCTCTAATTAATAACTCAAGTTCCCATGTAGAGGTTACACATGTGAACAAACATTTAAAAGTGTTTATTGGGTCTTGAAACCTCATTATGTGAACTTGAGAAGGCTTAAAACACTGATTCATTAAATTTCATTCAAATCATAACCTCAAAATTTGTTAACATGCCTAAAACAACCTATTTAACCTCTATCCATTCTCACATATGCATACTTCCACTGAAATCTGATCTTCATACCTCATTAGGATAGGTAAGGTTTAAGAAAGGTCTAGTTTTAGGCTTAGTCTTAAGAACCTACCCCTATAAGCTCATTATAAAATTCTCATAAATGATAAAATTCCTCCCAAACATGATCAAATAGTGCTATTCAACCTTAAAATTCTTGTGTTCATTAATTTTCATGCACATTCCCCTTCATGTCATGACTAGGATTCTTATACACTTTGTCATCAATGACCTATACCTTCATGCAACCATAAAGCATTAGCTACTTTAAAATTATCTCTTCCTTTTTCTCTCATGATAACTATCTCTAAATGACAATGTTTTCTTAATGTAGCTTGTCACTCCACATACTACTAGCTAAGGTTAGTCACTTTTGATATGAACCTTCTCAACAGGCACCTTTGACATCAATGAAAATAATCAATAGGATCTTTGTGGTCCCCTAGTAGCTCTTTCATAAATTTAGATACATATAGGTGCCCCATAACAAAGAAGTGTGGCTAAATTCCTAATAATAAGTTCACCTATGTGTATAGTTCAGTCAACCTTAACCACATTAGTAACAATTGTAGTCACCTAGCATATTATTTACTCAGCCCCTAAAGGCTCTACCATTATTTCTCCTTATGTTACTATATCTCAAGATGATCAAAGTAAGAGGCCCAAAAACAAGAAAAATAAAACTCATCCTCAGCCTCCTGCACCACCCCATGTTTCTCCTCGCATCACTCTTAAGCCCCACTTTTCCTTTATAATGGGTTCCTACAGACTTTATTTTAACAAACTAGTTTACTCTCTTATATTGAATTCCCCTCTCCCTAGTGTCATTACCCCACAAGTTAACTTGACCTAGAGCTAGTTCTAGGTGTAGATGACCCCTATGCTTCCCCTTTCATCCTATCCCCTTTTGCTCCCATGCCTTCTCCTCCTCCTCCTCCTCAATTGCTTTATTTTTATTTTCCCTCCACTTTATATGATCCTACTCCACCTATCACATCCATATATACCACCCCACAAACATACTCTTATACCTTGGGAGTAGCCATAATCTCACATGTACTTAAGATAATTTTATAGGGTAATCCAGAAGTGTAGTGGGGACCTTAGGGAATATGAGGAAGATATTCATGAAAAATTTCATCCAATAAAGAATCCATGTGGTCTAGAAGACTCAACACGACCTCTTATACCTCACTAAAGTGAGAAAATATACAAGAGAAGAAAGAATAGCTAAGGACCCAATATATGTGCTCTAGGCCACACACAACATGTTAAAAAAACTCATAGAAGATATGTAGGATTAGGTCTTAGAAATTTAAGCATAGGTGAAGAGAACATTCCCTATGGAATCGATCAATAAAGTTAATGAGGCCCTCATATAACTCTTATTAACTCTTGATGAAATGTTTGAAACATTGAACAAATATAAATCACATCTCTAAAGGGCACAAATGTATTTATAAAGGATTGCTATCATTAAGAAAAAATGTAGGAATCTTTTTATGGCTATTTATATGTTCATGTTCCCATAGTTTAAAGTAATTCCCATATTAGATCTGAGCCTTTATTTGACATATACTAGGAGCATGAAGGATTCAATTGAAGAGTGGCTAACCTTAGCTTAGACAATTGTGGAAACACTAGAAGAAAGTAGTGAAAAAGATGTTGACTTAAAAGAAGTTAACATCAGTATGATATTCTAGCTGGATGTTACCATCCTAAATAGAGGTGAGTTTAGATTTTACCTCGGTTACTTTGATTGGGTTATGAATAATAAAGTGGTGAAATCTAATAATTCTAGAGACCAAGTAGTGATGGAACTCTCAACTAAATCTACTATGATCATCAACCAAGTATCAAAAGTCAAAGTGTCCTCAGAGGTCCCACCCTAGGTATATTTTAGACTAATAGCCCAATTAGAGGTGTTAATATTTTGAGATACCAATGAATTTGAATAAGTTGGATTGATAGTTTGACTTGATGTCTACCCTGTTGGACACCAAAGAGGCACAATCCAAGTAGTTAAAGGGTACTTTATTTACAACTCATCCATGTATCAGATAAGAGGGCCCTCATGCATATTTTGAGGATAGTGGAGGATATTCTTTTTATTTTTAATCTTTATAGTTATAACAACCTTGAGTGACTATCTTGGCCCAAGATGGGAATAACATGATACTTAGAGATAACCCCCATCCTTATCTATATATTTTAAATTGCAACCACTTTTAGTCTTTAGAAAATTTGGTCCCAAAACACTATTGGAATCAAGCTAGGATTACACCTAATTTTCCCTTACCCTTTTGGTATTAAAGTGTTTTCCATGGTTGGAATTTTTTAAAGAGACTTTGTTTTAATGAATGCAATATCCCATATTCTATTGAACTACTTTGTTTATTTGTTAATGTTGTCAATAATTTACTATTTTGAATAAGTGTTATTGTTAAATAATTGAATAAGTTCTTTATTACTATAATGAATGTATTAGTTATAATGTTAATTTATATTTTAAATCATTTATGAATCCTCCTCATTTTCCATGTAACACTTTAGATCTGTGTATTTAGTTATAGATTATATTTAAGAAAATTATGTGTTGTTTTATACAAGATCTTTTAGGTGTCAAGGGTTTATAAATTGATCATTCTTTTTTATTTTCCTTAGACTTATTTACTTGTATAAATATGAGTCATATCCCTTGGTGAAATATTTTACACAATGGTATGACTATGGTAGGCCACATAGTTCAGTTCTAGAAGCATTAACATCTTTCAATATAGGAATTATCCCTTTTATACCCTACCTTGCCTTCCCATTTTATATTTATTTTGGAATAAAAATATTATCTAATATTTTTGAAATTACGAAGGTATAAACTTATGGAAAATTAATGAGTGAAGGTTTCTTCAAATGGTATTTAATTATGGGTGAAAATTCACAAACATTAAACCTCTAGTGGAAATATTTATTGCTCTTTGAGTAGAACAAGGTTAAACTACTCAGTCCTTGGACTGAACCAACCTCAATCCTAAAATCAATGAGGGGATATTTTTATCCCATGTATTATCTCTCACTTTCTTATTTGGAACACTCAATATCATGATTTCCTTGAGACACAAAGATTTTAGGGTGCGACAACATCAACCTAGTTTTATTTTTATGCATAGGTTCTCAACTACATTGAGCCTATCAACCTAGTTATGTATTCTATGTGAAATATCAAACAACTCACATGGATGACCTAGTCAAATAAAAATTCAACATTCTCAATAAAAATTACTAAATTTACATATTCAATCTTGTTCTATCTTCCAGGTTCACACCTACCAACCTAGTAATTCAATTTTGTCAATTATCTACATTTTTTATTTCTTTTTCTTATTAAAATCAATCAATACTTCAAAATTATATTATTTTTTCCTAATTTTTAATTTTTTTTAAAATTATATACATAATTAACTACATCAATCTAGTCTTCCTAGTTTATTTTGGATTTTTGTATAATTTAACTAGATCGAGTTGATTGACCTTGTTTATTCTACCCTTTTCTATGACTACTATTTTTCTTTCTAGAATTCAACTAGATAAAATTGGATGACTCCATATTACTTGGTTGACCTAGTATAATTTCATATTACTATTTTTCTTCCCAAAAATATACTGTATCAACTTGGTTGACTTTGTACATCCTAGACAACATAGCTTAGATGGTGGCCAAGATAGTTTATTTTTTCTTATTTTTTTAGACATAATTTAGTAGGTGGTCAAGTTAGTTTATTATATGGACAACCTAGTTTTTTTTAATTTTTTTTCAAATATTAATTCACTAGTTGGAAAAATTAGTTCAGTAGGTATCTGACCTAGTTTTTTTTTACTCTACTTTTAGACATACTTTAGCAGGTGGATAATTAATTCATTAGGTGGTTGAACTAGTTTATTTTACCTTTAATTTCTAACACAATCTAGTAGGTGGATGAAATATTTTATTTGGTGAAACAAACTAGTTAATTAACCTAATAAATTTATAATTATTTCTTATTTTGATATTATAATTAGTAAAGAACACTACATAGCCAAGGGTTTAGATTAAAATCTCACTTATAATATCAATTTAGATGCATATATTAAATTCTTTCCTTCATTTTTTCTAAATCCTAAACAAATTACTACATCATTAATATAGTTAATATTACACACCATAGTCATCTTCCTATTACCAATGTTGGGAATCCTCCACATAAAAATACCTCCCCTACTACTAATATAGGTAATGATCCTCCTACCAACACTAACATTCCTACCACTAAAAATACTATTAATCCCATTTATACAACTCAAATTCTTACTCAAATGATTCAACAAATTAA
This sequence comes from Torreya grandis, assembly GCA_037957365.1. NCBI lineage: Eukaryota > Viridiplantae > Streptophyta > Pinopsida > Cupressales > Taxaceae > Torreya > Torreya grandis. The sequence goes on along the minus strand of JARHVA010000783.1, from coordinate 1,320,626 downwards.
TTTTATGAAAATATCTAGCAATTCCCAAATGCTTTAAATGTAATATCATATTTTAAAAATTATTACTCAACCACCTCAAGTCATCATGAATCAACAAAATTAGAAATTTCCCCCTTCATCTTAGAGATGCCTATGGGAATATCATCCCTCAACCACCTTTGCATAAAAAAAATCTTAAACATATTTAAAATGAAACTTTATCTCCATTCATTGTATCTATATATATTGGAAACATTTCTATAATTATTACATATGATAGGACTAAGGACCCCACTATCTTTCTCAAAATCATTGGCTATCTCTATAAAACATGGGTCCATAGTAACACCTTTGATACCACCAAGACCCTAGTTAAAACCTTTGTTGGTAATGAATTTAAATGGTAACATCAACTTCCTATACATTATATTACACAACTAGAGTATTTAATCAATGTTATAGTGAAGGAATTCTAACATAACAACCTTCCTAAAAATTACCTTAAACACATGATCAGTACTAAGAAACTTCCTAATGAATCCACTCACACTTTCATCAAATGATGGAAGTATTTAGAGTAAAAAATGGACCATAACATGAATTATGATACTCTCTTAAAATTATTTATTACTACTCTTAACTCTCTTCTTCAATATAAAGTTTATATGTTTTCCCCTAAAACTTTAGAAGAAGCCTTAGATCAATAAAAAAAGAAAGACTTTATTATGATTCAATTTGAATCACATCAAGTAATTACCAAGGAACCTTTCCAGTCATTTTATCATACATTGATTCATATAATCCTCTTGAACATCAAAAGTTAGCATCCCATTCAACCTATTTTAAATCAACCCACCCTTCCTTTATTCTAGATGAACTTAAAATGAAATTTCCACCCTCTAAACCCATTAGTTTTAATCCTTCCAAACTGTCTCCAAAATGGTACAATCCTAATAAGTCTTGTTAGTGGCATGATATAATATTTCATTCTCATAATAATTATCATGATCTTCATTAATTTATTCTTTCTTCCTTGTTTGGTCCACATTTCAATATTGATACTCTTATAAAATAACATTATTAAGACTATCTTCAAGCCTCACTAACCCAATCTAAATAATCACAATCACATCAAAATCACATACCTAATGATAAAAAAATTACCCTATACCTCCACCTAATTGAATAATGTTGTCCAAAACATAATTTATCCATATTAATAAACCATTAAAAAAAGCATAGCTTACATGAACAACTTAAAATGGGTGGTTGCATCCATCAAACCTTAACCTCTTAGGTCACATGAACCCAATGATAACCTAGTTAACATGCCTACTACAAATTTCATCCAGCATAGTCCTCCTTCATATTATATACCTATTAAAAACTCTCCTAAATGTCATATGATAATTCCAAAATCCTCAAAATCTAACATCTCAACACATTTACCTGTCTCCAACTACATCGAAAAGCTAATTGTAGTTCATTCTAATTGTTCAAATTCACCTCATTTTAATCACATGTTAGGGCATCTTGTCATGCCCATGTATATGTCATTACATACTTTGGTTCATTTTATTATGCCTATACCTACATCATATTACCCACTGGGGCATCCTATGATGCCCACTATTCTTCTACATTGCATGATAAGCAAATTCAACTTAAAGAAATATTTTGAGACATATAAGATGGTATTTCACATGTTGATGTTTGATATAGACATTATCATAGATATTTATAATTATTTGTATCATATTTCATTATTTTTGTGTTTTATTTCATTTAGTTTCACTTTGATATAACCATTATTTACTTTTTAGTTCTTTGGTTTTATATCATATTAAATTCAACATTTGTTTCCTTTATGGTTTTGAGGTAACACCTTTGAATTTTTCAAATATTTTAATTTTATCACATTTATATCATTTTTCCTTAGTATATTTATGATTATTTGTCACTTTTTTATCTTCCCCCTTTATTAGGATGATCATTTATTTTACCCATCTTTTTACGATGACCATGACTTTCAGTGGTGTTTGTGTTAGATCCCTTGTAGGTTAGTATGTCTTCTCTAGTGGCATGAATCTCATACCATAGTATTATCCCTCTCATACCAACATATTACCTCCTTATGATCAGATACATATTCATCATTGTATCAATTATTTCATGGATGTATCTCACAATCCCCATATTTCCTTAATTTCCTTTTATTTAAAACACACATAGGCTAATTTTGATATTACACACTTAATTTTGGAAAAGTATATGAGTATTCAAACACCATGGTATTTATTTAATCTTATATAGTGAAAAATTTAAAGCTCTCTTATTTTCATTAGCTATTTTAATCATAATTAGTTCTTTGAATCCATATGGAAGAAGAATAGAAAAATCTAAAAGAGTTAAAATCTAAATCACAAAAGAAACCAAAGGAAACAATCAAAAGGCAAAAATAATATTAAAATTTAGATCATACCAAAATAAATGATTTTTGGAACATATCCTATCTTATTCAAATCTCAAACTCTACATTTATCCTCATGATAGAGACAAGGTACATTAGGGTGCAGTAGGCTAGTAGATTGGGCTAAGGGGTCTCATTATATCATATAGTATATAGTTCCACCTAATTTATCATACAAGTACCTAATAATTTTAGTATACCAAAAACTCTATAAGGGGTCTTGGGGAATAGGGAACATGTTGTGGTAAGGTAGGTCCATTTTACTTTTCATGTATATAGCCTTCATGGGATGATCTATGTACTTTACTTGTAAGCCCAAGATTTTTGTTTACTAGTTTGAGTGTCGTAAATGCTCTATGGTGATAGTTATTAGCCTTGATCACTTTTATAGTTTGTATCATTCTTGCTAAAGATGTTCAAATCACCCATGTGGCACCTCACATTCATTAATTACATCATATTAGTCTCGTTATCCCCTTGTTGTATATTGATTTTAGTTGATCACATATATCTACTTATGCCTCTTAGTTCATAGTATTTTAGTTGCATTATATTACCTCAGATAGGACAAATATTTCTTCACAAACATCCTTACACCATTTTCTTGCCACATCATATTATTATCATATTAGTAATGTATTTAGATTGTTTGTGTTTTCTTACATTGTATATTATAACAAGCACTAAGTTTGAGTTGTCTTCTTTTATAAATTTTGATTTTCATCTATATATCATGATCTTGATTGATTTTTTTAGACTTCACTTGTCATACATAAGAAATTTTACATTATTTTATGACATCTTCATTTACATTCTCATTTTTAGTTCTTTATGTTTTATTTATGTTTGATTCAACATGATTATATTACAGACCTTTCACTTGCTTGCATATCTTTGTTAGATTTTTATTACATTGATATTTCATTTACATAGAATGTTTTACATGTTTCCCAATGTGATATAGTATGTCATACATTCCTTTTTGTCATTCATGTTTTACATGCTTACCAACACGATTTAGTGTGTTCTACATTTGTTTTTGTCATTCATGTTTTACATGCTTCCCAATGTGATTTAGTATGTTATACATTCTTTTTTTCATTTATGTTTTATATGCTTCCAAACGTGATTTAGTATTTTATACATTTATTTTTCATCATTTTTTCATTTACATGCTTGATCTTTTGGTTCTAACCTATACGTAATAATCCTACCTTGCCATTTTTTTTGAGTAATTTAATCAATTTTGAGAGTTATCCATTATTACTTTGACCATCCTACATACACACATTAATTTTTTTTTTGTCTTTTTTCCATAGGGTTTCTTAAATTTATGTATTACACCCTCCATGACCAATAATATGATATTTTTATGTAGTCATTTAGAAAAAAATTTAATGTATGTATATGGTACTTTCAGTTAATTTCATTTCAGTATTAATTTCAATCTTTCAATTTTAGTTAGATCAATTAGTGTGTTATGTTCTTTATAGAAGCACCATACCATGTTACACTTATGTAACATGTGATTATATTTGAGTGGGGCATATATACACACATAATATTTTTAATATTCATCACCTAATAATACTTTATATCTTGGAGGACCCTGTTGAGTTACAATCACTTTGAGTGCATGCCTTAAAGGGTGTATCAGGAAAGGGGTGGACAAACCATTGGTGTTTCTCAATTTTGTTATGGATTAGTATCATTATTAATATTATTAAAAACTCGTTATTTAGAGTTTCTATCCATTTAACTCCTATGGTTCATCCCTTAAATATTAAAATCCTAAAATATGGCTATGTCTGAAATAATGAATCCTTAAAATATGGTTGTCTAAAATCCATTAGGACCCTTAAAATCTAGAATTTGAATTATATCTCCTAGATGTCCAAAACCACTATAAAAAATATCCTAAAATTATAAATATAAAATATAAATTAAAGTATAAGAAACTATATGTCCATGTCTAAATTTCAAATTATACTTAAATGTTTATTTTATATTTATATCACTTATTTTAGCCTATTTTCCTACTATGTTGACTAGGCTAGCTTCATCATTAAAATTATGACATCCAGATAAATAAAATATGATAGAGTAAAATAGGTTGACCTTGTTAGAAAATATGTTAATTTTAATATTACAAAACTAGGTATGCCTAATCAACCTAATTTGAGACATAATTGCTCTTTTTACCATTAAACAAGGTTGACCCAATTGACCTTGTTCACTAAATTTTTGAGAGGGTTTAGGGTCAATAATTGTCTATATATACCCCCTTTAATTAATTTATAAATATACGATCATTAAATTTTTCATCATTACAACTCAAAAATCTACTTATACTATTATTTAGAGGATTTATTGCTTAGGGTTTTGCCTTGTTGTAGTAGTACTGATATTTTAGAGGTCTTAGATGTATATGATAAATATTATATCCTAGATTTAATCTATCCTTTTCATCCTTATAATCCACAACAACCTATTTCAAATCATCATTTGTCAAGGGAGAGATTGAGGCATGATGGATTCACTTCAATAAGATAAGTATACTCATATCCCTTCATTTTGATATGTACATGTTTCATAAATACTAGATTGAATTGTATCCCTCCTTGATTAGACTACTATATTATCTTGAAAAGAATTATCTTTGATTTTTCATTATTATCCCCATTTGTGCCACAATATTTAATGAAAACTATATTAGGTTGTATGTTTATTTATTAGATTAGATTATATGTTTGTTTAGTAGATTATCTAATTTCCATTTATCACATTATAAGACCTAGATAAGGTTATTACATGATGAAATTTGACTAGAGGCCTTGAAAACCTCTCCTTCTCAATCATGTAGTAAGAGATCCCTTCCTTAGCTTTAGCAGATAGATAATTGATCATGACCTAGATGTAAAAAAGTATTTATAATAATATTTTTAGTTGATTCCCTTCTCTTATCTTAGATATTAATGAGTATCATAAGTTTTAGATCCATATTATTTCACATTCATACACTAACTCTTCTATATAAGGTATGTTCCTAAAATTTGACATGAATAAAGAAAATGATACGATATCTAGAGGTTATTAGACAAGGTTCTTAGAAAATTTGGATATAATAAAATAGTGAGAGGACTTATTATAGCATGAATTACCTCCCCCATGTTCATAATACTTATTAATGGAGATATAAAAATTTTATTCCCTATTGATAGAGGACTAAGGTAAGGAAACCCTCTATCTCCTTATCTTTTCATCATGTTGGTTGAGACTCTTATAAGAAGTTAATAGAATTATAGAAATTAGAAAAACCATTAATGTCATTCAAATAACCCCTAAAAAAAACCCTACTACTCACCCAAAATTTAATGATGACACCTTATTGATGGGAAAATCCATGGTGGGAGAAACCAAATATTTAAAAGACAACCTTCCAGATTATGAAGATTTTTTAGATAATGGATAAACTATTGAAAAAGTTATATTTTTGTCATCAAAACTTCATAAGGTTTATATAATAAGTTTTCTAAAATTAAGGGTTGTTAGATAAATAACCTACCTTCTACTTATTTAGGAATGTGATTTTTATCATAAGAATTACTTCAGATCTCACAAATCCTCTATTAGATAGAATTTAGAAGAATTTGGCAAGCTAGTAAGGTTATTCAATATCCCAAGCATGGAAAATACAACTAATTAAAATCTATATTTAAATTATTATAGTTAATTTCATGTCACTCTTATACATACCTAGTAAAATTACTACAAAAGTGGATAAAATTTTGAAAATTTTTCTTTCAAGAGGCTTAAAGGATATATTTATATTTCCCTTAGTTTCTTGAGACAGATTATGTTTTCCAAATGTTATTGAAGGTATATAGATAATAAGGGTTAAGGGGATGAACCAAGATTTAATATTTAATATAGGTTGGAAAGTCATCAAATAATATAACTTATAGACCAAGATAATTAAGTCTAAATATATTGAAGGCAATGAAGTGTATAGTTTTCTACTCATGGAGGGCCCTATTAAGAGTTCATATTTTTTGAAAATCTCTAGCTAGAATAAAATTTATATTGAGAAAAGGAAACAAATTTATTTTTGGATATGAGAGAAATATGGACTTATGGGATGACCTATGGCTTTTCCAATACCCATTCACTTCCAAGATCTATTGGGCTAAAGTAAGTAACTTATTTAAAGGAGTTTTTGCACTAAAATTCAAATAATACTAGATTGATAATGCTAGAAACAAAATATGTTAAATATTATAGATATAATTATCTAAGAAAGCAAATTATCTAAGTTTGTAAGAACTAAACCCAAAATAAAGTAACCCCACATTAGTATATTTACAAAAAGATATGTTCTTGTTTGGACCAAAAATATTATTGGATAATTCTATATTAAATATATGTATTTTTTGGAGTTGTAAATAAAATAATATGGTCATTATTTGGATTATTTATGGATTAGGAACCTTGTCCCAAAAGTTAACATTTTTTTTTGTTAGTTTCTTAGAATAAAATACTTTATATCATTAAACTAGTTAAGAGTAGGTTGTCCATCCCAAATAGGTGTATATTGTGAAAATACAATGAGGAAACTTTTAGTAATTTATTTTTAGACTAATCTTGTATATCCAAAATAATTTATATCCTTATTTTCAATTTTAACATTGATTTAAACTAAATTCAATGCTAGAACTCATTAAGAAATAGAAGCCACCTTGGAAGCTCATAGCATTGGGAATTTTATGGCACCTAACTCTCTCTCCTTTGGTGGGGGATATGGAAGGAAAGAAATGAAGACATTTTATAAGAAAAAATAATATGTTAGAGGTCTAAAGATTAGAGGATTTTAACTACTATTAAGGAAAACTTGAAGGCATTCACCTCAAAAGGTAAACTTATCATCTCCAAACCTAATTCCACCATTTCTAGTAACTATAAGATCACTCCTTTAGTGAAAGATTAGCCTTTAATAATTTTCATAAGCTAAGTTAAATGAACATAATCATTGAGTTCTTAGTTTAAGTTAAACTTTGATGGTACTGCTAAAGGTGATCTTAGAATTTTAGGTGGATGGTGGGTAATCAAAGACTCAGAGGATTCAATGGTGGCCATTTCTGATAGGATTATGGGGTTTCAAATTATTTATATGGCAGAGGCTAAATTCTCCATCATTAAATTCAATTGGATATAAACATAAAAATTGATAAGCTTGGAGTGGAAGGTTTCCTTATATATTATAAATTGCATGTCTAGTAAATGTAAACCCACTTGGTCAATCCAAATGGAAATAGATGATGTAAAAAACCTCTTAAAATAGTTCAATGATACTATTATATCTCATTTTTATAGTGAAATAAATAATGGGGTACATGTTATAGCCAATTTAAGAGTTGGAAACCTCTATTATAGATATAAGTATAAGGTAAAGGATATATCTAGTAATATTATACAAATTTATATGCTTGAAATGCAAAATTTCCAAGTACCTAGGTGGGAACACACACTAACGATTTTTAATAATCAATTTTTAGATATATTAATTGTGAATTGCCTTACAATGATGCCGTCATTTATTTTGAGTAAAAAATTAAAAGATTGAAGCATGCGACATAAGGACTTATCAAACCAACAATTAATATTCAAGTCATCATGAATACTAGGAAGGTGATAAGTTTCATTCTTATTTTAATTAGAAGTTGATGGGTGAGAAATTCATAATCATACAAGGAGATCAAGACAAGAATGTACTAATTTCATCCACATGGAGATTTGGTGAATTTCATGATGAAGACATTTTGATTTGACCCTATAATTTTAAAATACTTCTCTATGGGATGGGATGAGAGTGTGGTTATAATGAAGGGATTGAGCATAAAAATTATAGAGGAATTTATAGGTGAAGTAATTGGTATGGATTGAAAAATTATGAAGGCATTCCAATAAAATATATGTAAGAAAGAGCTAATTAAAATTATCTTCAAGTCTGATGAAAACATCCAAATTGATAATAAATGATATCTCATAATTGATTTTCTAATATCCTAACTAATTATTTGCTTAAAAATCATGAAACTATACTTGGCTCTAGAGGGAAAGTATATATTTAATAATCACTTTAAAGGATAAAAATTTAAAGTTATCATACCTTATTTCCTCATAATGTCTTTAGAGAAATATGTCGTTTCCTATAGTCAAATAAGGTCAATGATATCATTCATCAAGGTCTTATTTTTCTTCTAGTCAATAAGGGATAACCCATGTGGGGTAAATAAATTACTAAACCTAGTGAGGTGGAAATCATGGAAAAGTTAGAGGTGGGTTTTGAGGAACCCCTAGAGACCTATAAAGAGGATCTAACTAATGAGACCATATCCATTCAACATTCTTCAGAGAATAATAATAAAATTAAGGATAAAGCATTAATTGTAGAATCACTAGTGAATAAATCTAAGTATGGTATGGTATATTAAAGACAGAAAAAGAACATCAACATTCAGGAGGAAAAGTTAAAGAGAAATACAAAAATAGGGTGAATGAGGATGAGAGGATTGAATAAAAAATGGATTTTACAATGGCAAGAAGCATACTCTTGGAGTTGGTGGTGGAGATTGAAATTTTCAAAATCAAAATCTCCAAGAAATTGAAAATTTGGAGTGAAATGAAGGATGAAATGAAAAATTTTAGGGATGAATTAGCTAGTATTTAGACAAAGATTTTTTTTAAATGTGGTTTCAATTTTCATAAAAACCATAAAAGTCTCTTATACTTGACTCTAGAAATTGAAATAGCAAGATCACTTAGGTCAAAGTGTATTTCAAGGATACAAAGAATGTTAAGAAATATAAATAAACCCATATTTAGAATAAAGTGTTTGAAACTAACAATAAAGGACCTGACTAATTCCCCCTATCAATAAAAGATAACTAGATTATAGTACCAAAGGACCAAGTAAACACACATGTGGATGCATGAACAAAGTGAAAATTAAGAGGACTAAGGATAATACCAAGGAACTAATAGACTACTAAGATTCTAAGTAATCTTCCCTCTATTTAATTTTGATTAGTTATTGGTTTTTTTCTTTTTGTGTACTAGGTTGCGGTCTTTTCCTAAAGTTTATTGAAATTTTATTGTTGCATTAAGGATTCTAGCAGATGTTTAGTATAATTTTGGTGTAGCCATGACAAACTTATTTTCTTGTTTATCCTATGTCTAGTCTATTTTGTTTATCTTTCACTTAGTGCATTGGTTACATGATCCATAAAAACATGTTTATTTACATTATCAAATAAAAAATAATTTATAAAAATAAACATATTACAATCAAATGTTAGCCATTTTACATGGCATAGGTCATTGGAAACCATATATCTTGGGGCAATACTACGTGAATTAATTATTAAAAAATTTTATATCACTGATATAAAAATAAAAGTGGGTCACTAAACAATTAGGATGTGATTATGATATTATATATGATAATGATAATGATAATATGTAGGTTGATGATAAATCACTCAGATTTGAAGACCAATGTACCTCATGTTCCTTGTCCCTATTAACCCAATATTGGCTATAGGAAGTAGAACAATAGTAGTATAAATATGTGCAAGTTCAATAACTCATTCGTCAACTCATATGGAAGCCTACAACTAAAATAGGTTACTCTAAGGATAGATATTTATTGAATTATTATAATTGGATTGTTTTTGTTTCAAACTTAGCTCTTCAAGAATTATTTTCATAGGAAATCCATATTTCACCTTAGGCAAGACATTCTATCTTATTAAAGACATATGTAATAGTAAAAATAAAATTATTATAGGATAGGATGAAATATGACATCAAATATTTTCTCTTATAGTGTGATATGTAACATAACAAGGGAAAGACTACATGTAACCCTAACACATTATAACCATTATAAATACATATCACAATGTGGAATAATATATCCATAGATATGATTGATGTATTCCCTAGGATATGAAGCATATCAGTTACCCATTTTTATGTTTTATCTTCTCTCCAAATATTATTATTTATGTTTAGTGTATCACACCTATAAAGTATAAACCATGACATAATCCTACATGGAAAAAATGTTTTACCTCCATGGTATTACCATAACCATCAATTTGATCATGATCCCACCTTTAACAATAAATTCTTGTAATACCTATTAAATTTTCAAGGAACTCAACTTAGAATGAGATTGGCATATCACTCATAGTTGATTGTAAGAAAAAAAGTGTCAAAAAGTGTTTGGATACTTAATTGAATTATTTTTATTTAGACCACCAAAATCACAAGGCTAAATGGATATATTTTTTTAAATGGTGATATAACACTTCTTACCATACCACCACCAAGATGACACAATATTAAAATATGTATGGACAACTACCTTCATCCCTCACATCGTACCTTATAGGAAGCTCAAAATTTAAGGTAGTTGACTCAACTTTAATCAACTAAGATAATCTACTTTTCACTCTAAAATAAAACTTGATACATAATCATAGTCGTATGAGCAATAAGTAGAAAAACACCATTTAAATTTCTCATTTTATAAATAAAAAAGGATTTTTTGTTCCTTAAGCCATATAAATAGTATTCCTTGAATTTTAAAGGTAGTTATGAATTATCTCTTAAATTTCATGGACCTCACTAAGGGACATAGTAAATTATAAATGTTATGTCAAAATCAGACTTACCTCCGACTTCTAATATTCATCTAATCTTCCATATGTTATGCTTGAAGAAGATCATTAGACAATGTGTTTAGGTTGAGATGACCTTCCTTGGTTGGGTGAAGAGATCTCTACCATCCTATAAATTGAGGTTATTTTTAAAAACTCTACATTATTACTCTAAAACCAAACCATAATTGATGTGTTATTACAATGGCAAGGTAATCAACTAGAATATGCCACTTGGGAGCCTCTCTAGTAGGTTTAAAATTAGATATTGTAATTCAATATTTAAGGACAACTATTTATAAATAAGGAGGGCATATTAGGACCCTAATTTCCTATCCATATATAATTATTCTTACATTATGATACATTTAGTTAGTCAATTAGATCAGGTGATCCTTTATAAATAACACTGACTCTTGAGTAAAAAGAATAGTTACTAATAAAATCAAGTGCCTATGTAAGGTATTTACTATTAGAGTTAGGGTTTTAAATCCTATAAATTGATATTATAAGAAAGGGAAAGGATTGTTTATATTTATAGAATTTAAGCTATACTATTGAGAAGGTTTCCCCATTGAAGAGGCATATAATATTTGAATACATGAAAAGTTTATAATTATATTTTGATTTCATTAATTAACATGTTCTAATTTTACATATTTATGTTATATTTGTTTTTTTTAAGGAGGTTCATAGCACCATTTTATATAAAATACATATTTATTATGGGTTATCACATTAAAATCATACATACATATACATTTATACATTTATACATACACACATGTGCATTTTCACACAAATTTATAATCTAAGCTTTACTATTAAGAAGGTTTACCCCTTAAAAAGGATTAAATTATTTGAATACAATCAAGGCTTGTAATTATTTTTGATTTCATTGTTAAAATGTTTTATTTTTGAATATGGTTATTATATTTGGTTTATTTATTTAGGGAGTTTCATAACACCATTTAATATAAAATATATGTTTTTCAAGGTTTATCCAATTAAATACATACATACATAGACATATACATATATACAAACACACACACACACACACACACACACACACACACACACACACACACACACACACACACACACACACACACACACACACACACACACACACACACACACACACACACACACACACACACACACACACATGTGTGTGTGTGTGTGTGTGTGTGTGTATTATGGGGGATATGGATGAGTTATCTATGGATAAAAATGGAGGAACTAAGGTTTATACTAAGGGTATGAACTAGGACATGCATATGACATCACATAGAGGTAAGTGTTCACATCACATCTCACATGGAAATAGAAATATCACTATGGAAAAATTAGGAAAAAAATGCATTATACATCAAAAATATTAAAACCCATGTAAATTCCCTTGAATTTTATGCTAAATTTCAACACTTCATCATTCCATGTTCAAACTACCCTATATTCAAGTCATAGATCAAATGCCTCATCTCTGCATTGGCTAAAAAATGCATCCACATAAGGTTTAAAAAAACATTGGTTATGGATTGAGATTATAACCTTATTTCACTTTCCATATCACCCCATTTTTAACAAATAAATTTATACTATAGTTGTTCAAAATGACAATACTCCATTCAAGCAGACTAATCTCCCTCATAGGGATCTAAAAATGGTGAAAAAAAATGGCTTTCACACTATTTACCCTACACAAAGGATGGGGAAAAGTGTAATAATTTATAAACTTATATATATCAAGTGATCCCATGAAATCATGAAGGTAATCATCCATTCAAGCCTTTATAAATACAAGGTTATCCTATAAATATAACATACAATTATTATAGATTTTTAGATTAAAGATACAATTAGCTGAAACTCATTATATTTGTATAATATATATGTAAACATCTAATGAGATAAACTCTATCTATGGATATGGGGGAAAGGGGATACAATAATTTGTATTCCAAATAGTTGAGGACTAATATATGATATCAATAGGAGGACTTTGGTTTTGGGGAAATGTAGCCCTAAATATTTATAGTTGTCACTTATATTAATATCACATCTAATAAAAATATATATAATGGTGTTATGGGTAAATATGCCTTACTTGCATATATAGTTTATAGATCCAATAATATTCAAGATCATAGGGAATATTCTTGGGACTTATCTCAACATTTACTCCAAAATAGTTAAAGAGAAGAACATAATAATTGCATTCATGTGTAGGATATGGATATGTCTCAAAGTCCAAATCATTTAATTTTGATATAATTAAGGTAAAACTACTTCATGCATATCCTAGACTATATAAAATCACTCACTATCACTCACATGACTATTTAAAGATCACATACCACTATAAAATAAGTTTCAAATGGGTGTTGTAGCTCATATAATTATGAGCCCATCTAAACTTGTATTAAAACACTCACATATAAGGTGAGAAAAGGAAATTTTAGATTTGACCATGAGGTAATAGAACCAAATGTCTTGAGGAGACCAAAGTATTAAGTGGATGAAGATAATATCAAGGTAAACAAGAAACTAAATGAGTAGATGTCTATATTGGAAGGCCTTCTCACTAAAAAGAGGAGAAATATTATAAATAATTATCGTTATACAAATGTGAAATTGAATCTATAAATGGAAATATATGATGATTTAAATGAATCATAGGAGTTGACATAATCCATTTAAAACATAATAAAAGGTATTATAAATGTGGAGATTAAAATTATCTCTAATCATTTATCCTCCACAAATTACTATTTGATAATTCCTTCTAAACCTAATAGGTATTTAAACATATCTCAATCATAATAGGAATTAAAATAGAAACAAGATATGGAAGTTATAAAATAATATACCCATTTTTTAGTCAGGAGGAGATAATCCCATCTATCTCATGTAAAAAAATATGTTGAAAGTTAAATAATATTGTTTATGCTCAGCATTCCCCTATTCCTAGAATGGGGACCCCCTTTCTTACAGCCTAAAAATGCCAAAAATGCCAAGCATATTAAAACATTTGACTGTATGGAAAATTATTTGAATTTACCAGTACGTGTGTTCTTAGAAATTTTTGTTTAATCATTCATTTTGAAATAATTATTGATACTTATAAATATTCAAGTTATTGTAAGTTTTCTTCAAAATTTTCATTTTATAATTAATTATTGACCATTGACACTTGAATAATGTGCTAATAGACTCTTGATAGGGAAGTTTGAATTGGCTCTCCAATTGACCAGCATGATATGATTCTTTGGATTTCATTAAACTAACATTATGTTGTGTTTAATAATTTACTTGAAATTTTTTGCTTTAAACTAGTTTAAATTTGCTTAAGATGAGCATTTGACAACTTTGAGAAGCTAACTTAGTTTCTTGATTGACCTTGTAGGATGTTAAATTAAAGTTACAATCAAATATGACTTATGGGATGTCAAATTTTTAACTTCAAGCTAAAATGGATAGGTGTCCACCTCATTGGGCCTTGCAATGCCTTAAGGATTCATCACATCCCATGCATGACACTTGGAGAAAATATATTGAGTCCATGAGCCACATAGAAACATATAAAAATATCATAAAGAGGCTATATATTAGAATTCAAATATCAAGTCTACATGCCAAAAAATTATCACCTATAAGAAATCCCATTCAATTCAATCCACCACACATCCTCTATGTACCTAGTCATAGTACAAAAGCTTGCAAGATGTCACTGCATGTCTCTCCACCAACCAACCAAACCCAAGTAGCCTTCCAAAGTGTTTCATGTCCCATTTTGGTTCATCTAAGGCCACCATGTATCCTCACCACATTGCATCTATCTAAATCATTCCAGTATCTTACAAGATGAACATGTAGATTCACTCAATCCATTTGATCAAGGTCCAATGGTATACAACTATTTGAGGTGCCTTCTAAGAATGACACTTGGTAAAATAATAAATACAAGGTTGTGAGAATGAAACCTGTCCATTTTGGACCCACATAATGATGCAACATGTCATTCCCATGTTATTATTATTCTAAATACACTAGATCACCTCTAAGAGGGATGCATGTCTCCACCAAAGCCACTTGATTTGAGACAAATCACTGATAGCTTTCCAAAAGTCTTTTAAGGGAGAAATATATCAAGTAAATCCATGATTACCTTTTGAGAGAGCCATTTGGTGAAGAAAATCTCTGATTTCTTGTAAGATCAATGCATGCCACTCTCACTACCAATAAAAATTAAAAGGCACTACACAAAAGCTTGTAACAAATTTAAAAATACCATATGGTAAGGTATAAATGAGTCATCACACTAAGATGAATTCTAAGAGTTTATAAGGAAATAAAAAAGTGCCACATGTCTATATTTGAGCCAATAAAGTATCTTAGTCATATTTAAGCCCCGCAAGTACCTAACTGGATTCAAGGAGGCAACCACATGTCAAAAGGTGGAAATATTTAGGTTTAAATATAGAATTGAAATAAAATCAAAGGTAAATCAAATATAAATTTGAATTTTGGTGTAATTAATTTTCAAAATCAATAGTTCAAAGATTTTTTCAATTATATGCAAAGTTGACAAGTTTGCCATTAATATAGCATAAATTAGGATTGGCGTTAACATTATATTAATCAAAGCAATATTTCAAGAGGAAACATAATAAAAGTTAATATTTTTTTCATTTTGAGCTATACAAAATCACTCTCTCTATTATTTACACTCTCATAGCTTGAATCCATTTGTAAATTGCACTCTTAACCACCATTATTAGAGCTCAAAAGTTGTAGGAGGATATAAGGAGGCATGTATTACTACCAAGGATATTTTAGATATGGAATAATTAGGACCTTTTACACTAGGTAAGATCATTTATTTTGGGAATGATGACTTCCTATTTTAGTATGGCACTTCACTTATTTTTAAAAATACTAAATTCATCCCTAAGGCCATAACATCTACCTACATGCACTATAATAGCATCTATTTCAATGTAGAAGTAGTTAGGGTAGTTGATGAGAATAAGACCGTACATCATATAATATAGATAGATTTAAATATACTCACCATCAATACAGTTGATCTTTACAAGGCCACAACCAAACTAGAGGTCATGTTATTCATTGACCTAGTTTATGACATCTTTGGGAGGTTGAGGTGTGAAGATGGGATACTCAAATCATTATCCCAAGGGTACCCAATCACTTTTATAGTAGGGATAAGATTTCAAAAGTATTATGACCTTTCATCTCCATAAATATAATACAACTAGGTCACCATCGAAAACTGGTATGAGGTGCACTCCCCATAAAAGGTCTTGGCTTCATGGGTTACTGACCCAACAAAAGTTATTTTCATGGATGATAAAGGAACTTGCCCATCCAACAATATATGTAGGGAGATAGAATTATCCTAGCCCTCCTTAATAGAATATATTCCAACCCATAAATTGGCTATGTAGATATAAGGACTCTTTCACTACTACAGATAATCATTGAAGACCACTAGATTCCCCCCATTTGGGGAAATTATTAGCAAGAATTTGGTATATACAATGAATTATACTTATAATTATGGTACCCCTTGCTTCATGATGAGCCACTTGTTGGATGACATCTATAAAATGGCTCAACTATGTTGAAACTCATGGTCTCCTGAGAGACAAGAGGTTAACCCTTAACTTTTCTCTACAATGCACATCCATTAGTTTAGGCACAACATAAGCATGATTGTAGAATAATTCTACCTAGTTGTTTACAAATCAATCACTGAGTGTGAGATGTTGAGGTTCCCCCAAAATTTAAGAAAATTATAAGAGACATGGGTAGCTACTTATTGTACATAGATTATGTAGTAATCAAAGTAGAGGGAGTAATGGAATCTCCTCTTAGATTTCAAAGGTATTTGCCAATGAAGCTAAAAGGAGAGATGAATTATCAATATAAAATAAAAATAATACATCCCCCCATAAGGTTACATATAAATTATGGAGGACAATAATTATAAAATGACATCATGTCATTATAGATACTAGGGATAGGGATTCTTACTTTTTGCCTAAGGATGAATTCATAACTTAGGACCCTAACATTGTCATTGCTAAGCATATGAATGAAGAGGCTAAGAGAAAATGCATTGCCTACTATACCAAAGGGAACTATAATTTAAATAATAAATGATGTTACCAATGTATTTAAATTTTAAAAATTCATGAAGAGAATACAAGAAGATGAGACCACTACAATTTGATGTAGTCATAAAATTTAACCAAAAAATTACACTCTATGACTCCAAGTTGGAAAACCTCACTAGATTTATAAGAAAAAATAAGTTCCTAAACCTCAAAGTGTTCCCACTTGAGGATATCATCCCATTATAGACCATATTTATGAATATAAGGATATTGAAGAGGTGGCTAAATAAGGTCAAGGATGCAACTTCATCCTTAGATAAAATAGAATTCAATATTTCCCTATTACTAAAGGATGCTATGGTTACTAGGGTGAACAAACCTAATGACACCTTCATGGATGACTAAGAATTGGGCCCAAATGAAGGTGTTAATTTCAAAGTTTAATTAGTATATATTTAAGGCCAAGACTACTACCAAGGTAATGAACATTATAGCATTTGCCAATCAAAAGCTAGAAAGAGTAGAGACTATTGAAGAAGCATTATGGCCCATACTTTTAGAACATATTAGGATAATTTAGGAGACACCTAATCTATTTTGGCCCATGATCCTAGAATTTGGCCAATTTTATTAGGATTACATGGCATACACATAGGTTTGGATGAAAGAAGAGGTAGAGAAAATACAAAGGCATCAAAAATAAGCATCTCAACAACCTCTTATAGGACCCTAATGAAATATTTGGATTTGTTTTGTAAATTTAAATTTAGAATATTCCTATTAGAATATGTGACATTTTTTCCACTTGGATATATTTGGGAACCTTTTTATGGGCCCACCTAGACTTGTATAGTCAATTATAAATCCTATATATAGGGGTATTCCCCCTCATTGTAATCACAAATATTTATTATAAGAATTAATAAAAAAGAGCCAAGAAATCCAGAGTTTGTTTCAGTACTTTGTTGGATGTGTTATATGATTTTTGCTTCTCATGATTTCAAAGAATTAATGGTTTCCTTTATACTAAAGAATATGATAATAACATCATCTTATGCATCTGTTAGTTTGAGTTTGGAACTAGGCTAACAAATCTACTAGTATATGTGCTCTATTTTCATCATATTTATAATTGGACATGCTTATTTAATTTACTGTGAATGAGTAATTTTTTTGTAATGAATGTTTATATATATATATGCATTTATTTTCCTCTAAAGATTCAAATTCTTTAATTTGGCTTAGAGTATTACACTAGGGTTGGTGAATTATAGTTTTATATATCTTTTCATATAGGTTTTAATAATGGATACCTTAACCATCTGAAGCAAACCCTCTTTTCTATCATACCCTACTTAACTTTAGATCCACATTATGCCTCACTTTAGCTTAGTTCATTCTCTAGATATTCATTATTTGTTTATATTTGGGAAATAATTGGCAAAGTTAGAATAATTTCATAAATATTATCAATAAATAGTGTCAATGTATAATATTTGATATCCCGACAGTAGGGTCTGCTTGAAGACTTTCAAAGTGGTCACCATAACTCTACTATTATGATATTCCCATTAATATTTATACAAACAATTCAAACCCCAAGTCTTTTAGGACTTAAAATTGAGTCCATTACTTTCCCCTATTCCCTAGTGACATAGGGATCACATTAAGTGAATCAACAAGAAGGGAAAAAACTACTTCTATAAGGAGGGCATGTATGCAATTAATTCCATGCATCTTAGTGAAACTATAGTGTAATTCATTAAATATCTACATAATTGTTTTAAAGTATGAAAATATTGTTTTTTTTTAAAGCCTGGTAAACCTTTTAATGTGACCGGTGGCACTGGCTAGACACGCCTAATACCGGTACCATGGGGTGAGGGGAGACTAGAACTTGAGACCAGCAGAGCCATAGTGGAAATACTTAGCCAACCAGGCTAGGGCCCCCACCCTAAGTATGAAAATATTATTAAAAACACTAAATATCTACATTATTTTTAGGTATCTCCACATTATTTAAATGAATCTCTGCATTCCTTGAAGGATTTTATCAAAGTTAGTGTTCATACGTATAAATTTGGGTAAATAATCTAGATATTTGTCTAAATTTATGTAAAGATAAGTGAAATACCTTGTTATTTAGGCATATTAAAGGATATTTTGATCATCCTTACAAATGTTGGCTGAAATTTGGTAGGGAATTTGGATATTTGTGAGAATTTATGCAAAGATCAATTGTTGAGGCCTCACTTGTACTGAATCTAGACATTTAAGATCATAATTGCTCTATTTTTCTTAAGATTGAGCAAACCTTTGCCTATATTTGTGCTTAGAGATATCTTCAAATTCTTTAATGCTATTTTATTATTAAATTAGGCATAGAAATAATTTTAAATGCTGATCTAACGTTGATCTTTGTAAGTTAACATGAAGAGCTAACAATATTTGTGTAAGTATTTAATAATCTAAGGTTTTAAGTATTAAATCCTTAAATATTAAGGTAAATTCATCTAATCTAGTTTGTTAAATATTTTTCTATAAAATGTCGAGTGATATTTTTAGCATTTGATAACTATAGAGGATTCCTTTGAAGTTTTTTTGCTCTTAATACCTATTATACATCTTAAATTTACCTATGATTAGAACCAGATCCTAATTTGAACCTAAGGTCCCTTCAACATCCCTAAAAAATCATAGGGAAGTGAGAGAAGACAAAGGTAAGTGTAGGAATTCTAGGACCCATCCAAATTCTTCATTTAGCCAAAATTTACCACCCATCTTTCCAATCACGGCATGGTTAGCTAGCTCATCCATTAACATCCTTGGAGTTATGTATGATCTACCAAAGAATCCAAAAAGTATTTACCTCTCTTCACTCCCATTGGTAGGGTAACCATTTAAGAGCCTATAAATTACTTCAAAACCTATTTAAGGATATTTAAATTAATTCATGAAGACATGGCTTGTCACATTTTTCACTTCACATTCTTAAAATTGGTTCCTCAACTTACTTGAAGATTCCATCACAAGATGAAATCAATTTAATGATACTTTTATTGCCCAATTTGGTAGGGTAGTAAGCCTAAGAGTCATGTACCAATAGTTCACCACCCTCAAAATGGACATAAAGGAACCAATTAAAACATTCAATGGAAGGTTCCATAAGATGTATATCCTAAAATCTTCAACCTATAGGCTGATAGGCAATTTGGCTCTATAAATATATAAAAATAACGTAGACCATATGAGAATTATCTTCCTAAGAATATCACTAAATATTGACACATTGCCTTTGGCATATGTAGAAGCCATCCATATTAATGATAAAATGTACCATAGGGACATCCTACCTTTGTTATACCAAAATATGATCCAACTTTGCCTACTATGAATGTTATACCCAACATCAATCACAATATGCCCACATTAAACCAACTTGTAGTAATCAACCAATTACCATTAAGCCACATTGCACCTAAATATCAACTAAAATTCTTCAACCAAGGAATTTTTGGATCTCATCACTAAAATAATGTCGACCAAGCACTGGTGCCTATAAATAAAACCAACATTCAAACTATGAACCAAAACAAGAACATAGAGCCGCCAAAGGGAGAATAAGATTTAATATAGAGAACTATTCAAAAACATGCTAATGATTTCTTAAATCTCAAGAGATAAATGGAAAATACTGGTGAGAGTTATAATATAAATTATAACTTCCAAATATATAAAAAACCATTTAATAGGGCTAACAATAATAGCAAGCCCTCTTTGAGCAAGTTGCCTGAGATCAACATTTGTGAATTAGCCTTGCCCAACTAGTGTTGAGTGCAAAATACCACAAGACATGGAGAATTATATTGTGTTGAGTTCTTCCATGAATTTTAAGCCATATGAAGATAGATAAATGGATTCAAGATAAATCTCATTGATCAAATCAATACTAAAGGATATAACAATACCAATGATACTTATAGAATTATTGAATCAGTCCTCATTATCGAGACCTATAATTTTCCCGATCAAGATGAGAATGATCCTAAAGATAATGTTAAGGAGGTACATGATTTCCAATAATATTAGAGGAATGACTATGATTTGAGAATTAAGGGTCAAAACCTACCTCTAAAAAAATCCATCCCACCTAATAAAATAAATACACCTCTTAATGATAGGACAAACAACAATCTTCACCCCCTAAAGGTAAAGAAAGTCATCCAATAGCATAAGCTATTTACACAACATCAAAAGGTGGATACAATATAGTAGAAGATATGAATAAGATCAAGGAAAACATACTGTTGCATGAACTTACACAAATCACCAAACAACATGATTTGATTTTTAAATCATTGAATGAAAATCTTAGCTCTAGCAAAGATAAATAGGCTCATGCAAATGTGGTGATGTATAATATTAAGCATGAAGTTCCAATATATCTCTTAATTGTAAGTATTTTTGGTAAGAATATTCATAATTTCTTGCTTGATTTTGGTGTTTTACCTAACATTATGCCTTTAGGAATTTGTGAAAAATTACGATTAGATTGAGTGAAATCAGAGAAGGTGGTAGCGTAATTACATAAATTAAGAGTGAAAGTGGTAGGCAAATTATTAAATATCCACATGAAATTATCTCATGAGCCTCAATTCTAGGAGTTCATTAACATTTAAATCATCGACATACCTGAGTTTTATGGATTTTTATTGAGTCATGACTAGACTAAATCCTTTAATGGATATATGTCCACTGATTGTTCCCACATGTGGCTACTTTGGCATGGGATTCCCACTTAGATGAATATTGATTGGGAACCTAAGATGAAATACAAGATCATCATATATAATTCCAAGAATGAAAAGGTAAATTACCAATCCTCTAACATAGGTGTTTATACTTTGGAAACCACCAATGTTGTTACAAATGGCAAGGCAAAATAAGAAAGTAAAGGTCCCTGAACATTACACTTTGATGGTGTATGATCTAATCAAGGTTATATCATTGGAATTTTTATAACAAATCTTGAAGGAAAATATTATCTAGATTTTAATAGATTATAGTTCTCTTGTACTAATAATTTAGCATAATATGAATCTCTTATTTTAGTACTTTAATTTGCAATCAAACATAAGGTAAAAGAACTACTCTACTATGGTGATTTAGAAATAGTTCTTAATTAGGTAAGTATCATATATCAATACAAGCTTTCCTATTTAAGAAAGTATAAATTTAGAGCCTAGGATTTGATTGAGTATTTGGATTCATTTAATATTATTTCCTTGCCTAGGGAGGATAACCAATTAGTAGATGCTCTAGCTTTAACAACAACAAAATTGATGCCTTTAGAGGCTTTGAACTTATAGGAGTTTATTGTGGAAATAATTCCATGCCCCTCCATATTATATAATATCAATCACTTCCATGTTTTTGATGATGATAGATAGATAATTGACATCATGTGTAGTGTTGGCATATTCAAATCCAACATCATTGATGAATAGGATGAAAGTTATATATAAATTTCAAAAGATAAAAAAGATGGAGTAATCCAATTTAAGGAGAACTGAATCTCCAAGGGCATGATCTCCTTAGAAAGGATGTTTAAATTGGATAGACACACAATTGAAGCCAAACAACCCAAGCTGAGTGGAAAAGATTATAATCAAGTCAACTTTGGAAACCCTAGGAGTGATAAAAATGTCAAAATTAGTCTAGTTTACACTAATGAAGATCTAAAGAAAGTTGTTTCCATTTTAACCAAGTTTAAAGATGTCATTTCCTGGTTATATGATGATATTAATATATTTGATACTAGTGTGATTACTCATACTATCCCCTTAAAAGAGGCTTACAAACCCTTCATGAAAATATAGAGGCCAATGAATCCAGGTATGAAACCATTAATTTAAGAATAAGTGAATAAATTAATATATGTAAGGATAATATTTCCCATACATCACTTGACATTGGATGCAAATATTATGCTAGACGAAAAGAAAAATGAAGAAATCAGACTCTATGTCAATTTTAAAAATTTAAATAGATCCTCAAAGAAGGACAATTATCCCTTGCCATATTTATATGAGGTCATTAAATTAGTGATTAGGTCTATAATGATGTCATTCCTTTACTATTTTTTTGTATATAACCAAGTCTTAATAAATAAGAGTGATAGAATGAAGACTACTTTTACCACCAAGTAGGAAATGTTTGCTTGAAAATGAATGCCATTTGGATTGATCAACATAAGAAAAACTTTCTAACAAGAAATGGACCATACATTCCAAAAAATAATTAGTAAGTACATAATTATTTACATGGATGATCTAATATTTTTTTATAAAAATAGGGGAGATCACATGATGCATTTGGAACAAGTGTTGGATAAGTACAGGAGGTATGGACTTTGTTTAAACCCTAGGAAAAGTATCTTTTATGTAACTAAAGGTAAACTTATAGGACATGTATTTACCCAATAAATTATTACTATTGAACCTAATAGGATCAATGTAATTTCAAATCTATAAGGTCTTAATATAAAAAAAGAGTTGAAATCTTTATTTGTCAAGATTAATTTTGAAAGAAAATTTATCTCTAGTTTTGCAGAGATAGTGAGACGACTCAATGTAATGCTAAAGAAAGATGCAAAGATAGAATGGACTATTGAAGTGAATAATGCATTTTAAGACATCAAGGATACTAATTTTCAAGCTCCTATTTTGATAATTCCTTATTTTATCAAAGACTTTTATCTATACTCTTTTTCTTTTGACCACACTATTGCCACTATCTTAACATAGAAAGAGTATGACAAAGAGCATCCTATAACATTTATGAGCACCAACTTGAAGAAAATTGAACTTAACTATATTATTCTTGATAATCAATCCTACACACTAATAAAGGCCATCAAGAAGTTTAGACACTACATCCTAAGGAATAAGGTGTATGTCATAGTGTCTAATCTAGTTGTCAAGTTAATGTTGAGACATAGTGAAATTGGGGAATGAAGAGGGAAGTGGATGACCAAAGTCCAATAATATGACTTAGAAAAAAAATATATTAAGTTAGTTAGAGGACAAAGTCTAATCCATCTTATTATAAACACTGACCATCACATTAATGTTTTGTAGGTCAAAGTAGGTCAATTATCCTATGGAGATTGGTACAAGGATATTGGTCACTCTTTACTGCATGGATTTTGTCCCCCACACCTTAAGAGGGAGGAGAAAATGGTATTAGGATGATATAATATCATTTTATGATCAAAAGAGGAGTCCTTTATAGAGAAAATTATGAGGAGATCTATCTAAGATGTGTTTCAAGAGATGAAGCCACCAAAATCATGAATAATTTCCATGACAAACTAGGAAGTGGTCAGCCTTTAGGGCATACCAAAAAACACAAGATATTGAGAGAAGGCTACTACTATCCAACCATATTAAAAAATTCACACACTCATGTGCAAACATGTCATCAATGTCAAGTGTTTGATTGACATGAGGCAAAGGTAACCATACCTTTATAGGCAATAATTGAAGCAAATACATTTATACAATGGGGCCTCAAATTCATAGGAGTGATCAATCTTAAATCCATGATAAGACATAAATTTTTACTCATTACCATAAACTATTATACTATGTGGATTGAAGTGGTGGCTACCAAGAATAGTAGAGTGATTAGCATAATCAAATTCCTAGAATAAAATTTCACTACTTGATTTATGATGCCCCTATCTCTGATATGTAATAATGGCCCATCCTTTAACTTATTTTAATTCATTAAGTGGTCTTATGATAATCATATAGTCATTAAGCCTAATTCAAACTATTATCCTTAGGGTAATGGAGTTGTAGAATCTACCAACAAAAACTTGATGAATGACATCAAGAAGTCTACAGAAAAAAAACCTAGAGAATGGAAGTCCATACTAAAGTATGCTTTATGGGTAGATAAAACTAGATACAAACTATATCTCAAGGCATCCCCATTACTACTAGTCTATGGGAAACAACCTATTTGTCCTATCATGATAAACTTGCCTACCTATGAATTTATCACCAAGTATATGGAAGATGATGAAAGAGTGTAGTCCCAAATACTAAACATCATTCAAATGAAAGATGCCAAAGATGATGTATTGAAGAATTTAAGAAATCATTAGGATGTTGTGCAGAGATGGTTTCACAAGTGATCCAAATTTAAAGTGTTTCACATATCAGAATTGGTCCTACCATGGGACAAAGCCCATGAGAACAAAGGAAAACATGACAAGTTCAGTCCTCTCTAGATTGGACCATATCAAATGGTATAACTATTAGGAAAAAATGTATTCATGCTCAAATATTTATAGGGTAATGACTTAACCTTTTCAATCAATGGGCACTACATGAATCATTATTTCTCTATTGATTTATGAAAAACTCCAGAAGGATAATAAGCTTCTTTAGAGTTAGAGTAGGTAGGAGTAGAATAATTTCCTCTCTTGCTTTGATTTTCTATTGTATTCTTTATTGATTTCTTGTTCCATGCTTTTTCACTTTCCACTTTCTTTTGTTTTCTATTGTGTGTTGTAGCTTAGTAATAAGTCTTTTGGGCAAGAATTCATTGTCTCAATCTGTGTTAGTCTGGTCCTAAAAGTGGGAAGAAGGGATTGTTGGTTTTTAAAATTGGGTCATCCAAAGTTTGGAAACCTCTAATAGTATTTTAATTTAGATAAATTGGGTGGGGTTAATTATAAGTTAGTTTTCTCATGAAAATCTTAAGTCATTTTAAGGCTACTATATAGTTTTGATGAATGAACATTTGCTTATATGAGTAATTTAATTATGTGGACCATCATACTATCACTTAAATTCACTAAATAAATTACCATGGTATAAATTGATAGCTAAAAGTGAATTACATATAATCTATGTCTTGACAAAATCCTTACACCTAGATAATTCTAGTTCCTAACCATTCTAGTCTATGAATGTAGGTATATATTAAAAAAGAGATACATCAATGAAGTGAAATCATAAACAACTTCAAATTCCATAAATGGTGATTTTGGAAATCTTTATCAAGGCTATAGATGTCTGGTTGGAAGTAGAGCAAGGACCAAAGTGGAGACAAAGGTATATTTGTTAGGGCTATGGATGTTTTTTTGGAAGTAGATCAATGCCCAACCCATCCCAAATTAAACAAAGTATAATTATATAAAATATAAAGAATTCTTAAGTCATTTCATGTTTGATGTCTTAAAACTTAAAATTTTCCATTTCTAAACCTAAAGATAATTGTTAAAGAACCTCAAAGCACACACATAGTATGATTTTATACAAGGTTAAAACATCATTTCAAGCCTATGGGATTTCATTAGTTTTGAAAAGTGGTTTTGATATTTGCTAAAGATCCCAATGAGATAAATAATTTTTTATATACCTTTGAACAAAATATTTGGATTCTAACATTTTATAAAGTTTCTTTGTAGAGGTTTCCAATTGTTGATGTTCAACATTCCCCTATTCCTCGAATAGGGACCCCCATTTCTTAAATCCTAAAAATTCACAAAACAACAAGCATATTAAAACATTTGACTGAATGGAAAATTATTTTAATTTACAAGTTCCTCTATTCGTAACAATTTTTGGTTAATCATTCATTTTACAATAATAATTGATAATTACAAGTATTCAATTTATTGCAAGTTTTCTTCAAATTTTTCATTCAATAATGAATCTTGATCATTGATGGTTTAATAATGTGTACACAAGATCTTACTAGGGAAGTTTGACTTGGATCTCTAATCAATCAATATGATAGGCTTATCTCAATTTCATTAAACTAATGTTATGTTGTGTTTAAATCATTTAATTACATGTTTTTACTTTAAACTGGTTTAAATTTGAATAAGACATGCATTAGATGTCTTCAAGAAGTTAACTTAGTTTCTCACTTGATATCTTAGGACTTTAAATTGAAGTTGTGGTTGAAAATGCCTCATGGAATGTCAAATTTTAAACTACAACCTAAAAGGGATAGGTGTCCACCTCATTGGGAATCATAATGCCTTAAGGGTTTATTGCACCCTATGCAGGATACTTAGAGAAAATCTACCAAATTTGTGAGCCATGTGGCATCATTTTGAGAACTCACAAAGAGACTCACCACTATAATTCAAATCCTTGTGCTATGTGTCAAAATCCTAGCCCGTTTCAGCAAACCCATTCAATTTGAGCCACTATACTTCCTCAATGCATCCTATCATAGTGCACAAGTCTATAAGATGTTGCCATGTATCTTTATGCCAACAATCCAGACTTGAGTAGCCTTTCAAAACAATACATGTCCCCCTTTGGTTCATTCGAGGCCATTACATGTCTTTAATACATTTCATCTATCTAAATCATTCTGAGATCTTACAAGGTGAACATGTCAATGCACATGAGTTATTTTATCAAGGTTCAATGGTATACAGCTATTTGAGATACCTTTCAATAATGACACATGTAGAAGAACTAATGAAATCCCATGAGAATGATGTGTGTCCCCTTTTCACATGTGTGATGATGCCATATGTCATTCCCATGTTATTTCTATTTGGTATCCACTAGATCACCTCTAAAAGGGATTCATGTCTCCACCCAAGCGACTCGATTTGAGGCAAGTCACCAACATATGTCCAAAATCCTTTTAAGGGAGACATCTAGCAAGTAATGTTTTGATTGCCTTCTGAGAGAGCCACCTAACAAAGAAAATTTTTGATTTCCTGTGAGAGTGACATGTGGCACTCCCTCTACTAATCAAAAATAAAAGGCACCTCCCAAGAGATCACTAAAAATTTAAAAATGCCATATGCAAGGTTAAAATGAGTCATCACATCAAGATGAATTTTTAGAGTCCACTAGGTAACCAAAAATTTCCACATGTTTGGATTTGAGCCAACTAAATAGCTTAGTCATATTTAGGGCTTGCAAGTACCTTGTTGGATCCAAGGTGGTAGCCACATGTAAGAATATGGAAATATTTATCTTTAAAGTTAAACTTGTTGGAAAATCAAAGATAAATCAAAGATAAATTTGAATACTTCTATAATTAATTGCCAAAAGTAATAGTTTGAAGATTTTCAATTATATGCAAAGTTGACAAGCTCACCATTAATAAAACATGAACCAGGATTTCCATCAACATTGCATTAATCAAAGTGATCTTTCAAGAGTTAATAAAATTAAATCTATTGTTATTTGTATTTTGAGTTATACACATTCACTCTCTTTGATGTTTTCACTCTCACAGTTCAAAGTTGTATGCCAATTCTACTCCCAATCATCATTATTGGAACTTGAAAGTTACAAGAGGATATAAGGAGGAATAGATTTATACATAAAATATTGTATATATGTCAAAAAAAATACCTTCCACCTTGGGTAAGAGTATTTTTTAAGGAATGATGACTTTCTATTTTACTATGGTAATTCATTTGTTTTCAAATACACTAAATTCATCCTTGAGGCAATAAAATCTAGTGACATGCACTAAAGTAACATGTATTTCAGTGTAGAATCATCTAGGGTAGTTGATGAGAATGAGATCATGCCTCATATATTCTAATTGGCTTTAGATATACTCTCCATCAATGCAGTCAATCTCTATAAGGCTATAGCCAAACTAAAGGCCATGTCATGCACTGACCTAGTTTATCGCATCTTTGGGAGGTTAAGGTATAAAGACAAGATACTCAAATAATTATCCCAAGGGATCCCAATCACTTTAATAGTAGGTCAAATCTTTGAGAAGTATTATGACCTTCCCTCTCCATAAATAGAATACAACTAGGTCATCATTAATAATTGGTATGAGGTGCACTCCCCATAAAAGGTCTTAGATTCATGGGTGATTAACCCAATAGCAGTTGTTTTCATGGATGATTAAAGAAAATTTCTCATACAAAAATTTAGTGAGTTATAATTAGCCTATCCCTTCTTAATAGAATAAAAAACAACCCACATATTAGCTATGTCGACACAAGGACTCTTATGCTACTATAGATAATCCTTAAAAAATAAATTCCCCCACTTGGGTAAATTATTATAAATAATTTGGTATATATAATGAATGATATTAAAATAATGGTGCCCCATTCATCGTGATGATCTACTTGTTGGATGTCATTTACACAATGGATCAATTAGGTCAGAATTCATGGTCTCCCAAGTGACAATAGGTTGTCCCTTAACTTTTATCTATAATACACATCTATTGGTTTAGTTTTAATATAAGGGTGATTTTAGAAGAATTATACCCAATTATTTACAAATCAATCACTAAGTGTGAGATGTTTAGGGTTCCCCCAAAATTTAGGAAAATGTGAAGAGACATGGGTAGTTACAGGTTGTATCCAAATTACATAGTAATTAGAGTAGAGGGAGTGATGGTAGATCCTCTTAGATTGCTAAGGTATGTGCCAATAAAGCTAGTAGAAGAATATATGGCTTATCAACTGATATATGGAGTTGATGGAGTTTTCAAAATCAAGAAGATATTCCCTCATAAGGTTCCATACAAACTAGGGAGGACCAAAATTATCAAATGGTGTGATGTTTTTGTAGCTGTTAGTCATATATATTCTTACATATTACCTAAGGATGACTTCAAACCTTGTGACCCTAATAATTCCATTCAGAAAAATCTATTCAAATTCAAGAAGGATATATAAATAGAGTATACACATCAATAAGAAGTCCATGAATGCATATATAGGGATTTTATGAATGACAAGGTAGTGCTAAAAAATGCATCAAAGAAGAACATTAAGATGGAAATGAGACTAAACAGAGAGAAGAAAAAGGAATATATTTCAATGTCTCAACCACCACCAAATAATTGGAGCATGTTTGATTCTAATTATGAGGAAGGGAAAGAAGAGGAAGAAGAAGAAAATGTTCCTCTCATTAGGAACATGCCATGTAGACCTTCACCACTAGCCACTTCAAGTAGTCAGAGCCTATATCCAAGATTTGAGCAAGGAAGATCCAATAGCCAACCAAACCCCTCCAAAGAGACCACATTAAAAGGAAGAGGGAATCCAACACTACTATGAGAGGGGTAATACCTCCATCATATTTTTAAGTGATTATAGATCCCACAATCACACCTCAGGATCTTGATGTAATTACTCTCCCACTACCTTCTTCCCCAATTATTAGTATAACTAATTTTGCTTTTGTGTTTTCTCCTCCCACCATTATTTATCAATTGGCTTCAATGCCATAATTTTATACATCTATCACTACCCAAACCTTAGTTGACACTAGAATGAACCAATCTATTAGTGCCCAAAATTACACTAGATTAATTGGGCCCTTATTATAAGAATGCCCAATTCCAAACTGGGTGAGTATCAATGTTTAAGCCACTAACCCTAGTCCTATCTCTCTATATCCCTTCAAGAGGTTGAAGTTCATATTCATAATTTTCTAGGTCTTTTGTTTTACTTTATCCAAGTGAAGACATTATGTCCCTTTGACCTTTCAATCCTTTTGGCATGAACACAATGCCTAATGAAAATATATGTTTATGACTTTTATCTTAGATAAAAGCCTTGAAGACTTATTTTCATCAAACATTTTTTCTGCTTCAAAAGTTTTGAAAGAATTCCATACCTTATCTTTTGGTCTTAAATGTTTTATGATCATTTGTCTTCAAATTTTTGTCCATGGAAAAAAGTCCAAAGGGCACTTTCCCTTTAGATGATTCACCTGCACAAAAATCTTAAAGATTTTGTAGGATGATATTTCCCTTGAAAAATCTCTGAAGGAAGTTTTCCTTCGAGTATTTTGCCTTTGAAATATTCCCAAAGGGCACATTTGAAGGGTCATTTGCCTCTAAAAAATTTCCGAAGGATTATTTCATTCAGGTACTTTTCCCTTAAAAAATTCTTGAGGAATGTCTACAAAAGGTCTTAAGGGTAATTTATGAAGATGAAAGACATTTTCAATAATTTTTAAGGAATTATAAGGTTCAACCAAAGGTTTAATGGCATAATGATTCACAATAAGAAGATATAAATGTACCCAAGCCTCTTCCTATGCATTTGTTTACTACTATATGTTTGAAGAAGAAATATTGGGGCCCTAAATGAAATTACCAAAGTTTCACCTTCAACATGTTTTGATGACTAAGGTGAGTAATTAATTGATGAACCAAATGAAAAACACTTGTCTAACTTATGGGACTCCTATGAATCTTATTAAGGGTCAGGAGGATCTTGTACCCTTATTAGAATGAAGAAAGCTAATGTAAAGGTAAAAACTATATGAGAGTCTACGCTTACGTCAAAGTTGGACATGTGGTAGGTTTTCATGGATTTAAAATTTTTGGGCCCCTTTTAAATATTTCCCCACTTACCTTTTGGTGGACAAGGTGTATAAAGTCTCTAGGACCTAAATGTCTGAATGTGTTAAAAAAGTGATACCATATGGTAACTCCTTGGGGTCTTTCATGTTTTGGGCTCTTTTTGAAGGTTTCCTCACTTACCTTTTGGTGAGAAAGATTAAAAAGGTCCTTGAAGGCCCAAATTCCCAAATTTTAAAGTTGAATAATGACATGTGGCATTCATACATCCCATGAAGAGATCGGGGCATATTGTACCACTACACCAAAGAAAATAACAAGTAAAAAGTGAAATAGTCCCCAAGGGCCCAAAAAGGTACCATAACATATTTTCCACTTTTATGTGTTATGTGTTTTAAAGAGAATCACCTACTATAAATGAAACATATGCACCATCCCTCCCTTATTTCTAAACAAACTCAAGTGATTAAAGAGGGTAGTTAGCAATTAGTCATTATGTTTCAAAGCATTAATAACAACCCTAATTTCAAAATGCAAAGGATTATAACTAGGTAATTTACATTTTTTTTTCATTTACCCTTTACATTCATATCTTTCATTTGTGCATTTGAGCTATTTGTGTGCCCTATCTACGTGTAATATGAGAAAGTGATTAAAACAAAATCTTCATGGATTTTTAGCTTCCATTGTGTAGAACCCTCTGAATTAACAATAAGTTTTCTTTTAGATCCTTCTATTGTGTTCTCTAAGAGGAGTTGAGAATTATTTTAAGGGTTGCCTAAGTGAGGGGTTTGTTTAAATTCAAAATATCACACTAGAAAGCTAGGTTAAAATGGTGGCATCCTTGACTACAGTGAAGAGCAACATTATCTCTATCTTAGAAAGGATTATAGATATAAATGTCTAGGGGTTAGATTTTTTGGACTTGATTAATTTATTATAGTGGCTAAACTGCATCCCAATAGTTTATAATGTTTCCATGAGTTACATTTCCATTATAATATCATTCCCATTGGCTACCCCATACCTAGAATTGATTATTGCATGTGCTTGAGTGTACCAAGTATACACCAAGACCATCATCGATGGTAACCATGTGGTTATCTACTCATTCACCCTTGTGGACCTTTTCACCATGCTCAAAATTCATCCCCATCCTAAAATCATTACACTCTTTAGAGGAATGCTAAGAACACACAAAGAAAAATGATAAGGAAATTTGAAACATTGTCAACTCCTATTAGCTAGTGAAGAGAAGACAAAAGGTCTCCATAATGTCCAAAAGTTTGAAGCTAGTGGAATTTAATGAATTGACCCATTACATCATCACTATGTCTATTATGATTTATAGGATGCTGACCATAGATAAATTTGAGACTTGGATGTTCTTAATCACAATCTACATGTTGGAGAGATATAAGAAGCTAGACTGGGCCACCATTTTGAGATACAATATGCATAGGTAGATGATGTAACTATAGGCCACAATTATTTCAAAAGAGGCATTCACAAGTATGTTTTACATGTCTTCTTATTTAATGTACAACCTGGTGCACAATAATAAATTATAAGGGCTCACCAAGAACCCTAATGGGATGAGAATTTATGAGATATATCCAAAAATCACCATGGATGGCTTCAATAAAAAAATTTATAGGGTTTAAAATTACTTATTTAAAATTATTAGAGTGTCTATTTTCCTTCAAGAAGACTCAAAAAAATGTCTAAGGTGGCCAAGAAGATAATTGAAAATTATGGTGCCTCCTATATTCAATTCAAGACATTTACTTACATCAAGATAAGTGATTACTCAAGGTGTCCACACAAATTACCAAGGTACGTAGATGATAGGTTGGTATTAATGGAGCTGAGTTGATAGATGGTGCCTCTACATGATATGATAGTGGATAAAAAGATAAAACAATCCCTTCAATTTTCCTATTGTCATTAGATATTATTCATGTCCTTTTATTGCCAAGGTGAAGGGATTGAAACAAGAAATAGGTCAATATGTAATTAATAAGATGCCACCCAGGCCCAAATATGACATCAAATGGTTGGTAAAAATGGAAACCAATGTGATTCTACGTCAATCACATTATGAAGTTATCTGGTTTAACTGCACCACTAAAGAGGATGTCAGAAAATTAGATTACATAAGGCAAATAGTGTAGGAGGTTATTGCTTATAATCTCATTCCCATATCCAAAGACATGGTAGATGATAATATGACACTATCTTTAGTGTATAATGACACCAATATTGAAGCCTAGGCCATATTAGATGTGGAATTTAGTGTTAAATACAATTATTTTATCCACTAAAGAGCCTTCGTAATTATGAGGAAAACCTTCAGATGGTTAAATGAAAATAGGGTTGATATTGGTGTGTATGATACCCCTACCCTCAAAGAGCTTAGACAAGTTCAAGAACTAAAATGTTTCCTCCTATAATACAATAGTGATGCTTTAACTCCACCACTAAAAGTGAAGGGTAAGGGGAAGTGAAAGCATGGTGATATTGATTTTACCAGGCTAGTTGATGTAGAATCAATAATAGTATCACAATCAAAGGCTATGTTGTCCTTCTCAAAAATAACAAGTTTGGCCAAAAATTATGACAAAATTATCACTAGGGAGGTTAAATTTTCTATTGATACCCCCATATCTATTTCAAAGAGGGATCCCTAATAATGCCAACCATTCTAGTGACCATCCCAGTTACTATTCCACCTACTCCACCAACACAACTAGTAATCGCCTCTCCCCTAATGATGTATTTAAGGAATAGAGGGCGTAAGGATGAAAGAGATCAACCCAAACAAAATGGAATAAAGAGTTATTTTCAACCTCCAAGTGGATTTCTTATGAATAGGAAGGAGGTTGCGTTCAAGGACATGCCTTATAAGGAACTCCCTATGAAGAGGAGAGAAGACCATTCCTCATATGCCCAAGATTTTAAGGATATGAATGATGATGAAGATTTAGATGAATTTAGGCCCATCACTGAGGTGATGAAGAATAAATTTGTATTCACTCCTCCATAGGTCAAAACTAGACAAAGAAATCTAAGGGAAAGGCCTCAAACCCTATTGAAATCCTTGATGATGGGATTATTTACAAAAGAGGGTCCCTCAAGAGTAGAGAGCAAAGGTAATGAGGAAGACATTATAACTTCAAATGATACTTAATGTTTTGATGATGTTATACAGGTTAGGGTTGAGGTGGCCATGCAATCTTAGGCCCCTCATGAAAAGGAAGCCATCTCATTAGATACAGAGATATTTGTTGATAATGTCATCACCCAACCACCAGGCCAAGGTGATCAAGGTGGAGTTAGAGAGTTAAACAAATATGATGAGAAAGCCAAAGTAGAGTTAGAAGTCACCATCTATTCTAGCGTGGTGGTTGAGAAAGAAGGCTTATAACCAGCTCTTGAGGTACCAAAATATGTCCCTTCCCCTCTAAAGGTGTCAAGTTTAGCACCAGACGAGAAGGTAAGTATAAAAGAAAGTGGGGGAATAAACCTATAAATGGGTACCCCAACCATACAAAAATAAATAAGGAATTAGATAACTTAAATAAATATTCTGAGGAAGGTACTTATAGAAGTGTTTCTTTAATTAAAGTACCACAAGGACTTCTCCCTTACATCAGGGTCTATGACCCAACCCATAATAAAGGTCCTCAAGCCATGATTGGTGAAGATTTACTTGAAAGAAACAAGGATATCACCATAGCTTCATCCATGCCTAAGGCCCAAGAAAATAAAGAAGATGAAGTGGATGCATAACCTTCTAGTCACTCAATATAATAGGAGAGTTTAATTAAAAAAGTTACTCAAAGGGTCTCATCAACCTAGGTTAGAGTTTGAAGTCTTGGAAAAAATAGAGTCGAACATAAAATGGGAACATGGAGTGGATAAAGGTGGCAAGGAGAAAGAGAGTGATGAATAAATTAATAATTTTATGTTGATCCCACAACCCACTCCCATGGCACTCTCAACATTGAGCACTCCAATGACACCACCTTTCACTATCTTCAAGCCAAAATCAATGTCCACCACCTCGATGGGATTCTAGACCAGACCCTTTCTCTAAGTTAAAGAATAGGTCAAGGAGAAAGGGGATTTTATGAGGGAGAAAAGGGAGATTGACTTAATTAATATCACTCAAGCACATAAGGCTAAGCCCCATAAAAATGTTAGAACACATTCTAGGAATTCCTTCACCACTACAAAAGAAAAGAATGTGGAGATAACCATCCCTTTGCCAAATGCCTTAAAGAAAGATACTCCCTTTGAGATTTACACTATCTATAGTTATAGTCTAGGGAAACCATCAAGAAATAAGGTTAAAGATAGATCACAAGTTTGGGCTAACATGGTGTCCCAAAAAATGGATAAAGACAAAGCCACCATGGAGGAGTTGAAAGCAGAAAACTAGGTTATGATCTAGTACTTGCAAAAGTTTCTGAGTGAGCCTAAGGAAGTGACTCCAACTACTATCAAATATCTAAGTCCTCTCCATCTCAAATTTACATAATTTGACTCTATTCAGATCAATGATTTGAAGACCAAAGGAAAAGTAATAGAGGAATGGCAGCAAGACTTAAGAACTAGGGTAGAATAATTAATCCACTTAGAATTTAAATGTTTGAATAACATAGTGGAACATAAAAGAGAGTGTGATGCCAATATGTTTTCCTATGAGGAAGATACCAAAAAGTGGGAAGAAGCTTGGTGGAAGGTGGATGAGATCTGTAACATGGACACAAACACTTTGATTACAGAGAAGATCATTGCTCCAAATGATCACAAAAAGAAAAAAAGAGTATCAACTATCAATCAAACATCATATGATGATGCTAAAAGATGACATATTTAATCTAAAAGGATAAGAACAATCTCTCAAGACTTTAATAAAAGAGATAGATGATATGCTCAAAAAGATGGCAAATTTTGATGGTGTAAGTGACTTGGGGGAAGAGGTAGTATGTGTTACTCTGAAGAACTTCATTGATTCACCATAAGAGTCCTTTTATGTTAATAGGATCAAGAAATTAGTCACTTGATAAATATTGTGACTAGCTCAAGGAGCTCATTTTATAGAAGCAAACCATGCGTTAAAAGGTTTCCACCTAGATTGAGGAGTACATAGTCAAATTTATATACCAAGAAAGCCTAGACCAATGGAGTCGCACCCCCATGTTTGAAGAATATATTAGGTACAAGAACATATTGGTGAAGGACTCCATTATTTAGATTGAACTCGAGACATAACTAGATATTTCAAATTCTTCTGAGTTGGTGCCACTTCCCTCCCTTTTTTTCTCCCTTCTTCTTGTTCTTGTTCTTGTTCTTATTTTTTCTCATTTCCCATCGAGAAACCATTTAACTTTGCCTGATACTGACACATCCCCTTAAATGTAGTTTTATGTAATCATATGCATAGGAAAGGGATGTTTTTGTTTATTATGCATGAAGACAAAGGTTTGTTTTTTCCCTTATAGGATCATCCTCCACATGGATAAATATAAATATTCTACCATAGTAGAGGATCAAGCTTGCCATCATCATAATAATATGAGCATAATTTAAGGAATCATGTTTTTTACAAGGTCTAAAAGACTCTAGGCCCATAAAGGAATCTTCCAGATGGAGCATCTTTAGGAATATGCTAAGCTTAACTCAGTTGTATAAGTAGAGTGGGTATGTCCTTTTACAAGGGTAAGTTAAATTTTTGAGTGAATAAATATAGCCTCAAAGATTCCTCACTATGTAATACTTCTAGTACCAAATTTATTTATGATGTAAAATCATTAGGAAGCTTTGAGAATATTATACATATCTCCCTTGTTATAGGATTTTATTTCATGGTGTTAATCTATTATATTGTTCAATACACATTTTATTCATTTATAATTCAATTTATAAATGAAATATACTTGTGTTTTCCATTATCTTTCCATTTTTTAAGTATAATTCCATGTTTTACATGCTTAGTTGATTGGTAATTTGATGTATTCATCTTTATGGTGGTCATCTAGAGTGTATGTCTATATTAAAAAATACTTTATACTTTGAGATTTGGGAATAGGGTGTTGATAGTCTTTTTTAAGGTATTCTTAGGCTCATGTATTCAATTATAAGGGTTTCTTTAAGGATTTCACTTATGCATGATTTTAGTTTCATTTGTTTTAGATCTATGGTACATTTGATGGTAAAGGAAACATATTAGTTTATTTGATATTATTTTTGCTCATCTATTAACCTTCCATTTTAATATATATTAACTTATAATTTTTTCTTACCTTCTTTTACCATACATATAATACATCCTCTACATATCCGAAGTGTTGTTTGCCTATGAGAACATAAACATTTTTATACTTAGCATGTGTTTACATTTTGTGTGTTAAACATCAACATTGTAAACTCTTATTCAACCCTCTATTGTTGAAGATTATTTAGAATGAAGCTGTAATTATGTACATATCTATAGTTAGTAGCTTATGTCTAGCCTAGAACATTAGCTCACTCTATGTGATAACCCCTACTAGGTGGATTGAGTAATCTTGGTTGGGTTCTAGTCAGATTTGTATTGCTTTGTGCCAATAATCCCCATGAATATTAAATTTCAAAATCCCTTCATGTGAGTGAAGCTACCCCTTAGGTCATCTAACCTTGGTTCAAGTAGAGCTAGAAGGAACAAGGAACTGAGCATACCCTTTGTAGGTGCCTCCTAGTCATTTTCTATGTTTAGTCCAGTCATGATGTCAAACCCTTCCTCATATAGAATGAAAATTTAAGTTGGTTTTTCATCTTTGCTTGTCACTCTCTACAATTGTGCAAGGTCAAGTGATAGAGGTGTACAACTAGGAACCAACATATTTCTAAAACCATTACCAGTGACATCTCTTATCACCCATGTTATCAGGAATACTTGAAGAGTGCTATAAGTGTTTTGTTTATTTTTTCTTTGTTGTTACTACTTATAGTTTTTCATCTTTGGTTTGTTAACATATTTGTATCCATTATTGGTGAATACAATGGGGACGTTCACCCCCATTCTATGAGAAAATTTGAAATATTCTTGGAATCATTTTCAGTGTTTGAAAGTTTGCATTCTCTTAGTTGTTATGTGTAGTTTTTATTCTAATCTAGAAGTTTTGTTTCTAGTGGAGACTCTTTTGCATCAAGTTTAAGGATCACTACCTACTATATGTACTCTTATCCATCTTGAAGAGTTTTATTTAGAATTGAAAATCTAGAGGGTACTAGGTCTTCCTCTTATAAATATTCATCTAAAGAGCTTGTACTTGAGTTGAAATATCCATCCAAAAAGAAACAAGTTTGGAAGCCTATTGTAGGCCAAAAATATGACAATCAACCCATTTTATTTACACCCTATTCTCTAATATCCCTTCAATTTAAGGATACTAGAGTACCTAAGATAAGTCTATGCTCCCTACAAGTCAAGCTCCTTCTCCTAAAACATGCCTCTCTCCTCATGCTCAACCATTAAAGTTTCAATCTAATTCTTCTCCTTCAATCCCTCCTTATATTATCTACTTTCAGTGTCCCCTAGTTCATATTCATCTTTAGATTTAGATATGGGATACCATGATTTGAGAAAGAGGATGTTTAATGTATGTGCTGATAATGATGGGGAAGAAGATCAAGGTTTGGCTAATAGATGTAGACCATTTGTGATCCCAATGTTTACACCTATAAACTTCAATGGTATGTCTAGTTTCCCTAATGAAGTTCCCATTAAAGTAAGGAATATTTTTCCTAAATTTCAAGGGAAAAATTCCATGTGTAGGGAATATCATATGAAAGCCTTCTTAAATGTTATAGAAGATTAAAAAATTGACCTAAAACATGTGTGCATAAAAATATTTGTGAACACACTTGAGGCAAAACCTAGGACTGGTTACAATCCATCCCCGATGGATCCATAGACACATGGCAAGCCATGATTGAGGCATTTAAGATGAAATTCGATGACAACATTGATCCTAGATTCTTGTTTGACAAATTTGAAAGCCTCAAGAAAAATCCTGATGAATGTGTCAAGGATTTTAATTCTAGATTTAGTAAAGTGTTGAGAAGGATACCAGAGGACATCATACCTTGTGGCACTACTTCTTTGATTAATTATTGTGATGCATTTGACAAGAAAGTAGCTTATTATCCTAGAGATAAGGCTCCCATAAATCTGAGGATGATATTTAATTTGGCTATCTAAATAGAGAATAACATCAAAGTTGTGGGTAAGCCTTTTTAAAAAAAAGGTCTAATATCAAGCTAGTAAATACTAAGAAGCCTCAAGCTTCCCATAGGAGTGTAGATTTGGAGGAAATATTGAAGACTCTAGCCACTATTATGAAAGAGATCTCTTATAAGTTGGCTAGAGTAGAGAAGGGGTTGTCTAAGGGTTCTTATACCCATGTTGATAGGAAGGATCACCAAAGAGAAAAAAATCATCCAAGGGATCAGGGTCAAGGTAGGCTAGCTTTCCAAGCAAGGAATAATAATAAAAGAAAGGAATGGGAAAGGGATGAAAAACATGAAATAAACCAAAACTAGGGAGATGGAAGGGAAATACCATATCCTTTATTTTCAAAGGTCAATAGAGTTGATTGTGATATTGACTAGTTTGATAAGTGCTTCCTCCCTCATTCCCCATGTAACACAACTGATGATGATGGTCAGGATGTAGAAGGATTTCAATATACATATGACAAAGATGATATCTAAATTATTTAATTCCAAGACATGGAAAGTTACACATTATAATGGTAAGCTATGAGTGCTCTAAATGTCCCTAATTATGAAGACATTCCAACGTATTAATGTTTTACTTTCCAAATTTATGAACTAGATGTGATGGTTACTTATCTATCTATAGAGTTCATGAGTGCTACCACTACTCAAGTGTTATAGTGAGAATGTGAAAAGGTAATGATCCCAACCCCATATTTCATGTATGAAATAAACATGATGCATGGATATGAATTACCTGATCATGATTTTGAGTTTCTAAGATCAGTAATGAAAGAAAAGTATGGAGATTCACCTCCATTGGTTGAAGACCAACAATTGATGATCCATGTACAAATTTCCCAAGATAAAAATGAGTATAATTTAAGAATTAAATATCAAAATACTCCTTTGAAATATAAGGACTCTACTACTCCTAAAGTAGAGACTAAAGAGAAATAGACGAAAGGGAATAAGGAGGTCAAAAATTCCATGAAACCTAGTTTTGCACCTAATAATGTCAAACCAAGAGGTAGCCATGCCAAGAATAGAAATCCCCTATTGTCTAGTATTCCCAAGAAGGATGAACCCAAGAATCCTCCCTTGAAAATTTAAGTAAAATATGTGGGTTCTCCTATTCCTCTCCCCTTGACTATTGTGGGGTGCATCCCAAATGAGATTCACTAGTCTACCCACTAACACTCCTATACCTACATACAATATTTTTGACATGGCCCATATTTTAATTCAATTAAAGATCAAGTGCCTTTTTAGAATTTATTATAATTCTAGACCACAAGAGAAGAGATTTTGAGTATTTTAGATTCATCAAGAAAGTCACTACTAATGAGCTTATTGAAGCTGAGCCTTCTCTCACTTTCCATACAAAAAGTGAGAACACCTAAGAGTCCTCTGACCATCACTTAGAGGTATATTTAGAAACAACATTGGTAGAGAGTGAAATGGATGTCGACCCATTCTATACCACCCTACTGATTACTGGATTAATTATCCATAACTACATGTTTTATTCTGGTACATCTTGTAAAATTATGCCATTGGTTATGTTGAATTAAATTTTTATAAGGATAACTATAGCTTATTGATGATGCCTCACCATGGATTCTAGAGAAGTACTTATTATTTGTGTGGTCAAAGGACTAATGGTGTAGCTCACACAATACCTTGTAAGTTCTTGAGTATTGATGTTATTGTTGTAGATTGTCTACCAAAGTGGGGTATGTTATTGTCCAAAAAATGGGTTAATAATATTGGGGGTGGTGTTTAGATGGAATATTCCTATGCCACTATACCTCTAGATGGGAAATGGTTTTCCAAAACCAAGAGCCAGAAACACTCCATGTCCTAAAAGATCCCAAATAATAGCTGAATGAAGTGCTGTATGTGGATACAAACATTAGAAATTTTGTAGGAAGTGTTGAGTACATAAAAATTCCTCTTGAATCTAGTGTTGCTGATGAAACTCCATTTGGACCATGAAATTTTATGTAGTGTGTTCAAACATTAGAAATATAGCTAGGGTTGTCTTTTATTCCCCTAATGGCCATGTTTACAGATACTCCTTCCGATTATATTTTAAGTGAATGAATAATATTAAAAAATATGAAGCACTCTTGATTGGCCTCTGGATCACCTATGAATATGTATTCAAAAGGTTGATGGTGAAGGGTGATTCAAAACTAGTGGTGAAGTAGGTCTAAGTTATTTGCACCATGAAATAGAAAAGATTGAATCAGTACCAAAACGTTATATGGGACTACTTAGGTTTGATGCTTTCAATATTGAATAGCATGCCTAAGATCTTAATCATGTGGTATATGTTCTTGTGAAGAGGGATTTAGAGTTTAAATTTGAACATATAAATCCCTCTTATGAATATGAGGTTGAGGTACTAATAAGGCCTGTCTTAAACAACATTGATCATTGTCAAGTCTTTGACAATACTAATCAAATAAAAAGGTTTATGTGATATATAAATTAGTTTAAATGAACCATTATAGATTTGGAATCTATGGTATAGATCTATGATGGAAAATAAAACTTATATGGAGAATAAATTATCCAATTAAAGACTAATACTATCCTTAGAGGATTGGTTAGTTTAGAAGCATCCTTTGATGGAGTTGATAGAGTCAAATCTAGAAATATTTATATATCAAAGGATGTGACAAAGATTGACATTGGGACAAAGGAAAATCAAAGGAATATTTGGCTTGGCACCCACTGAGCATTAAGGATAAGGAATCATTCATCAAGTGATTGAGAAAGTACTAAGACTATTTAGCAGGGTCATATTCAGAGCTGAAGGATTATATGGAGGACTTGTTCTAGCATGTTATCCCCCTCCATCCTAATACAAAACCATTCCACCAAAAATATTGGTCTATCAATCCTATCTTATCCACCAAGATATAGGAAGAATTAAATAAATTAAGGGATGGTGGGATCATTCAACCCATCAAGTATTCATCATGAGTAGCAAATCTAGTTCTTGTTAGAAAGGAAAATGGAGACATTCAACTCTCTATTGATTTTTAGAACTTGAACAAGGATTTACTAAAGGAAAATTATCCATTAGCTAACATGGAAAACATGCTCCAAGATCTTACCAAGTCTGATCTATTATCAACTCTAGATGGATTTTTTGACTATAACTAGGTACTAGTAAAGGAGTCTAAAAGGTATAAGACTATTTTCACTACCCTATGGGGAACCTATGTGTATGTCTGAATGCTTTTTGGCTTAATGAATATAGGTTCCACATTTCAGAGATTAATAGATGTAGATTTTACTAGATTAATCAACTAATTTATTTTTATGTATCAATAAAATGTTACATTGTACTCCAAGAAAATAGATGACCACTCGGTGCATTTGGAAAAAATGCTTATCACATATAGGGAGTTTGGAATCTCCCTCAATCCTAAGAAGTACTACTTTGGAGTAAAAAATAAAAATCTAATTGGGCACATTATGTCTTAGTAAGACATCATGATATATCCTAAAAGGATAGAGGCCATTGATAAGGTACCCGTCCGATAGACCAGGAAAGGTATCCAATCTTTCTTTAACTATATCCATTTTGTTAGGAGGTTTGTTTCCAAAATTGTAGAGATTGTTTTGACTATCACTTTAATGTTGAAGAATGATCAAACTATAAAGTGGGAGTAGAAGTCTAGATAATAATTTTAGGACCTCATGGTAGAATTAAAAACTACCTTGGTACTTGCTAGTCCTGATTATAGATAAGATTTCTATATATTTTCATTTATCTTTGAACACACTATTATTATTGTGTTGCTACAAAAGAATAATAAAGGTCATGAGTAGCCAGTTGCTTTCTTTAATAAGGCATTATCGAGATATAAAATAAATTATACCATAATGAATAAATAAGATTTTTCTCTCTTAAATGTTATCAAACAATTTAGATCCTACATTATGAGTTCAAATATCATATCTTATGTTCCCCACACTATGGTGAAGGACATATTAACTCAAAATGAGAATACTGACAAAAGATGTTGATGGGTCAACAAAATTAATGAATATGACCTAAAAATACAAAATAATAAGTTGGATAGAGGCATGGGTATTGCTAAGATAATGATTGAAACAAAATTACAGGTGGTAGAAGTGAATAACATAGGAGTGGTTGATAGCCTTGAATCCAAGTATAACTAATCTCCATGATACAAAGACAGTTTTTATTTAAAGAATCTTAATTGTCCTCCACATTTAGATAAAAATCAAAGGAGGATGTTGAAGTTAATATCCCAAAAGTATATTATATTACAAGATGATTTAGCATGGAGGAACCTAGATGGTGTCCTCTTGAGATGGTTAGTGGCAAGTGAGATTTATGAACTAGTTACACAGTTCCATGGTGGTATGTGCAGTGGTCATTTTTATCTTAAACTCACTACATAAAGATTTTAAGGGTTGGGTATTGGTGTCCAACACTATTCAAAGATGTTATTACCACGGTAAGAAGATTTGAAGTGTGGAAATAATTCTCTGGGATAATGAAAGCGTCTAGATCACTTCCCTTACAACTAGTTTCTATTAAGGGGCCTTTCAGGCAGTGGGGAATGGACTTCATGGGTGAAATATAAAATGATTCAAGTGCTGGTAATAAGTGGATATTAGTGGCTATTGATTAATTCAAAAAGTGGGTTGAAGCAATCCCTACCAAAAAATCAACCCATCATGTAGTCATTGATTTCCTTTTAAATAATGTGATTTGTCAATTTGGAGTGTCAATTAAAACTATGTGCAACAATGACATGGGATTTAGAGCCAA
This sequence comes from Torreya grandis, assembly GCA_037957365.1. Classification (NCBI taxonomy): domain Eukaryota; kingdom Viridiplantae; phylum Streptophyta; class Pinopsida; order Cupressales; family Taxaceae; genus Torreya; species Torreya grandis. The sequence continues at coordinate 1,275,872 of JARHVA010000783.1, read as the reverse complement.
ATATTTAGTTGAATTATGTGAGGATTTTTGGATTGATCTAGTGTACACCTCCAATCACAATCCACAAAGAAATGGGCAGGTTGAATCTAGTAATAAGAATTTATTGAAAATCATTAGGACTCTGGATGCCAAAAAAAGGAAATGAGGTGAGGAGTTAAAATTTGCTATTTGGGATGATAGGTTGAATCCAAAGAGGTATATTGGAAATATCTCCTTTGAGATTTTTTATGTATCTCAAGCTATTTTACCCCTAAATTTATAGTTACCTATTTACCAATTTGTGTAATAGATAGCTGAGGTTGAATAAAATATAAAGCACTCTAAAGAAAGGATCAACCTGATCATAGAGCTTGGTAAGTCTTATAGATAGATTAATGAGTCTTGTAGATAATCTCATGAAAATAACTTAAAGTTAAAATAAAGGATCAAAAGGATTTTTGATAAGAAGGTCACCTTACTATCCTTTCAAATTGGTGATCTAGTCCTACTCTGGGATAATAGACATGAAGATAAGGAAAAACATGTTAAATTTGATTCCCTATGGATGGGTCCCTATACCATTAATTATTATATAGGGAACCATACATTTTATCTTAGAGATATTGATGGAGAAATCCTAGAGTTTTTAGTTAATGTCAAATACCTCAATCATTTTTTAGATTGAGTTCATGCTAGCTTCTATAAATGTGTACATGTTGTATAGTCCCTTTGTGTTTCATGGTCTTTTTTTGGTTTGTGTTTGTATAGTTTATGTCTTTTCCTTTCCTTCAATTTTGTCTTCAAATACCTCATAATAACTTTGATCACCCATGAAATGTTATTTCTTGCCTCTATGGCAAAATTCTTTGACTCCATAGCCTAATAGATAGGCATCTAGTCTAGTGTTCTTTGTGTACCTATTGGGGGTACCCATCCCTAATAAAGAGCCTATTTTAGTGCTTAAAATTACATTGGAGCAATTGGGTCCTTGTCAAAAGAATGCCCTAGTCTAAACTAGGTGAGTGTCAATATTTAAGTCACTAACCATAGTCATGTCTTTATATATCCCTTTAGGAGGTTGAAGTTCATTTTTGTAATTTGACAAGTCTTTTGTTTTACTTTATCCAAGTGAAGACATTCTATCACTTGGACCTTTTGGGAGTTTCAGCATGAACACAATGCCCAATGGAAAAATATCTATAGGACTTTTGTTTTGGAGAAAATCCTCAAAGACTTATTTTTTTTGAACATTTTATCTACTTCAAAAGTATTGAAATAATTATATACCTTGCCTTTTTATCTTAAATGTTTTTAGATCAATTGTCTCAAAAAAATTGTCCATGTGAAAAATTTTGAAGGACACTTGCCCTTCAAATGATTCACCTGCAAAAAAAGTCTAAAGGATTTTTAGGATCATTTTTCCATCACAAAAGCTTTGAAGGAACTTTTCCTTTAGGTATTTTTCCTTTATAATATTCCTAAAGGGCACATATGAAGGGTCATTTTGCCTCTACACAATACCTAAAGGACTATTTCCTTTGGGCACTTTGCCCTTACAAAATTATATAGGAATGTCTACAAAAGGGCCAAAGGGAACTTTTTGAAGATGAAAGACATTTAAAATAATTATAAAGGAACTATAGGGTTAGACCAAAGGTTTCATGGTATAATGATTCATACTAATAAGATAGAAATATATCCAAGCCTCTTCATGTGCATGGGTTTACTGCTTTATGTTTGAAGAAGAAATTTTGGGGCCTTAAATGAATTTTCCAAAGTTACACCTTCAACATGTTTTGATGACTAAGGTGAGTAATTTAATAATGAAAAAAATGAAGGACATGTGTCTTTCTTAGGGGACTCCTATGAATCTTGTTGAGGGTCAGGAGGATCTTGCACCCTTCTTCAAATGAAAAAAACTAGTGCAAAGGTGAAAAGTAATTAAGAGTATGAGCTTACATATAAGTTATATATGTGGTGGGTTCTTGAGGATTTATAAGTTATGAACCCCTTTTAAAGACTTCCCCACTTACCTTTTTGTTGGTAAGGTGCAAAAAGTCTCTAGGGCTTAAATGCTTGAATGTGCTAAGAAAGTGATGCCATATGGAAAATCCTTAGGGTATTTTAAGTTTTGATCCCTTTTGGAAGATTATTCACTTACTTTTTGGTGGGAAAGGTTCAAAATGTCCCTAAAGGCCCAAACAGCTAGATTTTAAAGTTAAATAATGACATGTGGCATTCATACATCCCATGAAGAGATCAGGGCATATTGCACCACTACACCAAAGGAAATAACAAGTAAAAAGTGTAAAAGTCCTCAACGGACCAGAAAGGTACCACAACATATTTTCCTCTTGTATGGGTCCATGTGTTTTGAAGAGAATCATCTAGTATAAATGAAACATTTGCACCTTCCTTCTCTTATTTTGAAACAAATTCAAGTGATTAAAGAGGGTAGTTGGCAATTAGCCATTATGCTTCAAAGCATTAATGAAAATTCTAATTTCAAAATGTAAAGTATTATATCTAAGTCATTTTACTTCATTTTCATTTACCCTTTTTATTTAGATATTTAATTTATTTATTCAATCTATTTGTGTGCCTTAGCTATGTGTAACATGAGAAAGTGATTATGACAAATTCTTCATGGATTTAAGCTTCCATTAGGTGTAACCCTCCATATTAACAATAAATGTTCTTTTAGATCATTATGTTGTGTTCTATGAAAGGAATTGAGAGGTATTTATAGGGTTTCCTAAATGAAAGGTTTGTTCAAATTCAAAATATTGCATTAAAATCCAAGGAAAAATGGTGGCATCCTTTACTACTGTGAAGAGCAACATTGTCTCTATCTTGGATGGGATTAAAGATACAAATATCCTAGGGTTAGATTTTATGGATTATTTGAATGTCTTACAATAGTTAGACCCCATCCCAATAATTTATAATGTTGGCATGAGTTACATTACCACTATGGAAACAATCCCCTTGGCTACCCCATACCTATAATTAATTGTTACATGCGTTTGGGTGTACCAACCAGACACTAGGACCATCATCAATGGTATTCATTCAATTGTCTACTCCTTCACATCTATGGCACTCAACACCATACTCAAAATTATTCCTCAATATAAAATCATTACACTCTTCTTGGAGGAATTCCAAAAGTATGTAGAGAAAAATGATAAGGAAATTTGGGACATTGTCAACTCCTGTTGGTTGGCCAAGAGAAGACAAAATATCTCCAAAATGTCTAAGTCTAAAGTTGGTAGAATTTAAATAATTACCCTAATACATCATTTCCATGACCATAAATATTTATGGGATGTTGACCATAGATAAATTTGAGCCTTGGATGTTCTTAATCCTAATCTACATGTTGGAAAGATAGAAGAAGCTGGACTAGGCCACCATTCTAAGTGATAACTACAGAAGGAGATGATGCAATTATAGGACACAATTCTTTCAAAAGAGGAATCCACAAGTATATTTTACATGTCCTCTTACTTAATATACATATTTTTTCATAACAAGACATTCTAGGGGCTCACCAAGAACCCTAATGGGATGAGAATTTATGAGATATATCCAAAAATCACCATAGATGGCTTCAAGAAAAACTTTTATATGGTTTATAATTGCTTCTTCAACATTATGATGATTTTTTTTCCTTTGAGAAGCCTCAAAAAAATGCCCAAGGTAGCCAAGGAGATAATTTAAAAATATGGTGCATCCTATATTCAATTCAAGACATTCACCTACATCAAGATAAGTAGTTACTCAGGGTGTTCACATAAATTTCCAAGGTAACTAGATGATAAGTTGGTAGTAATGGATCTAAGTTGATAGATGGTGCCTCCACACAATATGATAGTGGCCAAAAAGATAAATAATCCCTTCACGTTTCCCATTGTGATTGGATATTATTCATGTCCTTATGTTACCAAGGCAAAGGGATTGAAATAAGAAATGGGCCAATATGCAATTGATAAGATGCCACCTAGGCCTAACTATGACATCAAATGGTTGGTAAACATGGCAACCAATGTGATTCTGCATTAATCACATTACAAATATTTTTGGTCCAACTACACCATTGAGGAGGATATCAGAAAATTAGATTGTATGAGGCTGATAGTGTAGGAGGTTATTGCTTATAATCTCACTCCCATCCCCAAGGGCATGGTGGATGATAATATGAAACTATCTTTAGTGTATAGTGACACCAATATTGAATCCCATGCCATATCTTAGGTAAACTTTATGTTAAAGAGAATGATTATATCCCTTGGAGAGCATTTTTAATTATGAGAAGAACCTTTAGATGGTTGAAGGAACATGGGTTTGATCTTGGTGCATATGATACCCTTACCCTCAAAGAGGTCAAATAGGTTTGGGAATAAAAAGGTTTCCTCTCAGAATGTAGTGCTAATCCTTCATCTTCATCACCAATTGAAAATTGAAAGGGGAAGTGGAAGCTTAGTGATATTGATTTCACCAAGATAGTTGATGTAGAATCAATAACTTAATAGTCTAAGGTTGGGTTATCCTTCTCAAAAATAATATATCTATCAAAAAATTAGGACAAAATTATTTCTAGGGAGGTTACATTAGCTAGTGCCACCCCCATATCTATTTTAGTAGAGGGAGCCCCAATAATGCCAACCAATCTAGTGGCCATCCTAGTTACTATCCCACTTGTGCCAACAACATAATAATAGGTATTTATCCCTCCCTTTATGATATATTCAAGGAAGATAGGGGTGAGGATGAATAATATAAGCCCAAAAAAAAGATAATTAAGAGGGATCTACAACATCTAAGTGGATTTACTATAAAGAGAAGGAGGTTATGTTCAAGGACATGTCTTTCAATGAACTCCCTATGAATAGGAAAGAATACTGGTCCTCATATGCCTAGAAGTTGAGGGATATGAGTGATAATGAATATTTAGATGAAGGTACACCCATCAATGAGATGATGAATAAGTATCATGCATTCACTCCTTCATAGGTCAAAATAAGGCAAATAACTCTAAGGGAAAGGCCCCAAACCCTAGTGAAAGTCCTGATGATGGGCTTATTTGTAGAAGAGGTCCCCTTGAGAGTAGAGAGAAAAGGTAATAAGGAAGACATTCTAACCTTAAATTATCCTTTGTTTTTTTATGATGTTGTAAAGGTTGGGGTTGAGGTGGCCATGTAAGATTAGGCCCCTCATGAAAAGGAGGCCATCTCATTAGATATAGAGACATTTGTTGATAATGTCATCACCCAACCACTAGGTTGAAGAGATCAGGGTAAAATTGGATAATTGAATAAATCTAATGAGAAATACAAAGTAGAGCTAGAGTAGGAAACCCAAGTCACCATCAATTCTGGAGTGGTGTCTAAGAAAGAAGGCTTACAGATAGCTTTTGAGGTACCACAAGATGTCCCTTCCACTTCATAGGTGTCAAGTTTAGTACTGGAGGAGAAGGTGACTATAGAGGAAGGTAGATGAGCTATTCTAAAAATGGGTACCCCCACCCATATAGAAACAAATAAGAAATTGGATGACTTAAATAAATATGTTGAGGAAGATACTTCTAAAGGTGTTGTTTTAATTTAGTTATCATGAGGACTTCTCCTTTACATTAGGGTCCATGACCTAACCCATAATAAATTTCTTGAGGCCATGACTGGTGAAGAGTTACCTAAAGGAAACAAGGATATCACCATAGCCTCATCCATGCCTGAGGCCCAAGCAAATAAAGAAGATGAAGTAGTTGTGCAACCTTTTGGTCAATCAACAAAATAAGGGATTTTAATTAAAAAGTTTCTCAAGGGGTCTCATTATCCTAGGTCAGAGTTTAAATTCTTTGATCAAATAGAGCTGAACCTAAAAGGGGAACATGTAGTGGATAAAGGTGATGAGGAGCAAGAGAGTGATGAATAAATTGATAATTTTGTGTTCAGCCCATAACCCACTCCTATGACACTCTAGAAATCACACAATCTAATGATACCACCTTTCACTATCTTGAGGCCATAATCAATTCCCACCACCTTGATGGGATTATAGAACAAACCCTTTCTTTGGGTCAAATAATAGGTCAAGGAGAAAAGGGATATTATGAGCAAAATCAAGGAGATTGACGTAATGAATATTACTCAAGCACACAAGGCCAAGCCCCCTAAAAAGGCCAAAACACATTCTAGGACTACCTTCACCATTACAAGAGATAAGAATGTGGATATATCCATCCATCCAACATATTCCTTGAATAAGAATACCCCTCTTGAGGGTTAAACTATCTATAATTCTAGTTTAGGGGAGCCATCAAGAATGAGCTAAAACACAGCTCACAAGTTTTGGCTAACATGGTGTCCCATATAATGGATAAAGATAAAGCCACCATGGAGGAGTTAAAATAAAAAAACTAGGATATGATCTAGTACTTGAAAAAATTTCTAAGTGAGCCTAAGGCATAGACTCCAACCACCAAAAAAGCTCTAGGTCCTCTCCATATCACAGTTGCATCATTTGACTCCAGCTAGATTGATGATTTGAAGACCAAAAGATGAGCAATAGAGGAATGGTAGCAAGACTTGGGCACTATGGTAGAAGAAATAATCCACTTATCATTTAAATGTTTGAATAACATAGTGGACAATAAAAATGATTGTGATGCCCAGATATTTTCCTATGAGGTAGATACCAAAAGGTGAGAAGAAGATTGGTGGAAGGTGGATGAGATCTATAATATAGGCATAGACACTTTGATTATAGAGAATATCATTGTTCCAAATGATCATAAAATTCCCAAAAATAATCAATTAGAAATCAAACATCATCTAAAGATGTTCAAAGATGGCATCTTTGATCTAAGAGGAGAAGAATAATCTCTCAAGACTACAATAAAAGAGATAGATGTTATGCTAAGAAAGATGGTGAGCTTTGATGGTGAAGGTGATTTGGGGGATGAGGTAGTATGTGTTTCTCTAAAGAAACTCATTGATGGACCACAAGAGTCCTTTGATGTTAATAAGATAAAATAATTGGTGTCACTTGAGAAATCTTGTGACCATCTCAATGATCTCAATGGATAGAAGCAAACCATGCTTCAAAAGGTTTCCACTTGGATTGACGAGTACATAATCAAATTCAAATATGAAGCAGGTCCAAACCAAGGGAGTCTTTTCCCCATTCTTTAAGAATATACTAGGTATAAGAATAGGTTGGTGAAGGACTCCATTCTTAATATTAACTCTAGGACATAACTAGATATTTCAATTTCTTCTAAGCCAATGCCACTTCCCTCCCTTTTTCTCTCCCTTCTATTTTTTATTATTTCACACTAGGAAACCATTGTAATTTTCCCAATAGTGGCATGCCCCTTTTAATTTAGTTTTGTGTAATCATGTGTATAGGAAAGGGACACATTTATTTGTTATGTAAGAAGATAAAGGCTTATTTTGTCCCTTACAGGATCATCATCCACATGGATAACTAGAAATATTCTACCTTAGTGGAGGATCAAACTTGCCATCATCACAAGAGCATGAACATAATCCAAGGAATCAATTATAAGGGGTTCTTTAAGGATTTCACTTATGCATAATTTCATTTTCATTTATTTTAGATCTATGGTACATTTACTTGTAAAGGCAACATAGTAGCTTATTTGAACTTCTTTATGCTCTTATATTAACCCTCCATTTTAAACTTTATTAAATGAATTTTTTTTCCTACCCTATTTTACCCTACATATAACACATATTTTGCATATCTAAAGTGTTGTTTGCCTATGAGCACATAAAAATTTGTATACTTAGCATGTGTTTATATGTTATGCATTAAAGATCAACATTTTAATCTCTTATTCACTCCTTTGTTGTTGATGATTCCTTAGAATGGAATTTAAAATTATGTCCATATCTATCATTAGTAGCTTATGTCTAGCCTAAAACATTAGCTCACTCCATGTGATAACCCCCTACTAATTGGATTGAGATAGCTTGGTTGTGTTTTAATTAGATTTATATTCCCTTGTGCCAAAAATCCCCATGATGATTGAATTGTAGAATACCTTTATGTGAGTGAAGCTATCCCTTAGGTCCTCTCACCTTGGTTCGGTTAGAGCCAAAAGCAGTAGGGAACTAATCATACCCTTTTTAGGTGCCTCCTAGTCATTTTATATGTTTGGTCTAGTCATGATTTCAAACCCTTCCCCAACTAAAATGACATCTTAAGTGGATTTTCCATCTTTTCTTGTCAGTATCTTCAAGTGCACAAGATTGAGTGACAGAGGTGTACAATTAGGAAACAACATCATTTTGGCACCATTTTTGGGGACATCTCTTGTCACCCATATTATTAAGAATACTTGCATAGAACTATATGTGTTTTATTTATTTCATTCTCTATTATTACTACATCAAGTTTTTCATCTTTGGTTTATTAACATCTTTGCAACCATTCTTGGTGACTTTAATAGGGATGTTCACCCCTGTGTTGTGAGAAATTTTAAAACATTCTTGGAATCATTTTTAGTGTCTAAAAGTTTGCATTCTATTAGTTATTATGTGTAGTTTTTGTTCTTATCTAGAAGTTTTGTTTTTAGTGGTGACTTTTTTGCATCAAGTTTAAGGATCGATGCCTACTATATGTACTCTTATCAATCTTGAAGATATTTATTTAGATTTGAAAATATAGAGGGTACTATGTTTTACTTTCAGAAAGATTTATCTAAAGAACTTGTCCTTGAGTTGAAAGGTCCATCCAAAAGGAGACAAGTGTGGAATCCTATTCTAGGCCAAAACTCAGGAAATAAAGTAAGACCTGATCAGTTTGTCCCCCATTTTATTTACCTCCTATTATCTATATCCCTTTGGTTGAAGGATACCAGAGTGCCTTTGATAAATCTGAGCTCCCTGTAAGTCAAGCTCCTTCTCCCCAAAAAAGCCTCTCTCCTCTGCTTGGCCATTAAGGTTTCATTCTAATTGTCTACTTTTAAGCACTCCTCATCATATTCATTCTTATTTATCCCCTAGTTCATATTCATATTTAGGTTCAGAGATGGTAGACCATGATTTGAGAAGGAGGATGTTTATTTCAAGAAATGGCAATGATTAGGAATAAGATCAAGGTATAGTTAATATATGTAGACCATTTGTGATCCTAAGGTTTAGAACTATCAACTTCAATGGTATGACTAATTTACCTAATGAATTTCCCATCAAAATAAGGAATATTTTGACTAAATTTTAAGGGAATAATGCCATGTTTAGGGAGTAACATTTTAAATACTTATTAAATGGTAAAGAAGATTATGCAATATACCTAGAATATGTGTACATAAAACTCTTTGTGAACACACTTCAGGAAGAGGCCTAAGAGTGGGTCAAATCCCTCCCTGATGGATCCATAGACACATGTAAATCCATGATTGATGAGTTTAAGATGTAATTAAATGATAACATTGATCCCATATTCTTGTTTTCTAAATTTGAAAGGCTCAAGAAAAATCCAAATGAATGTGTCAAGGATTTTAATTGTAGATTCATTAAAGTGTTGAGAAGGATACTAAAGGACATTAAACCTAGTGTCATTTTATCTTTAATTAAGTATTGTGATGTATTAGACAAAAAAAAATAGCCTATTATCTTAGAGATAAGTCTCCCATATATATGAGGATGTATTTGATTTGGATATCCAAATAGATAACGACATCAAAGATATGGATGAACCTTTAAAAAATAGGGCTGATGTCAAGCTAGTAAATCTTGAGAAGCCTTAAGCCTCCCACAAGAGTGTAGATCTAGAGGAAACTTTGAAGACTCTAGCCACTATTGTGAAATATATCTCTTATAAGTTGGCTAGAGAAAATAAGGAGATGTCTTAGTGTTATTATACTCATGATGATAGGAGGGATCATGAAATGGAGGAAAGAAATAATCCCAAATACCAGGGTCAAGGTAGGCTAAATTTTCAAGCAAAGAATAATAATAAAGGAAAGGGGCTGGTAATGGATGATAAACATGAAAGAAACTAGAAATAGGGAGGTCAAAGGGAAATACATGATCCTTTAGCTACAAAGTTCAATAAAGTTTATTGTAATATCAATTGGTGTGATAAGTGCTTCCTCTATGACCCCCCTTATAACACAACTGATAATGATTGTCAAGATGTAAAAGGATTTAAATCTACATCTGATAAAGATGACATTTACAATATTAAATTTCAAGACATGGAAAGTTACACCTTTGAAGAGGAATCTATGAGTGCTCCAAATGTACCTAATTATGAAGACATTCTAGCATATGAATGTTTTACATTCCAAATTTATAAATTATATGTGATGGTTACTTATACATCTATAGAGTTGATGAGTGATAAAACTTCTCTAGCATTCTAATGAGCATGTGAAAAGGTAAGGGTCCCAACCCTAGATTTTATCTATGAAATAAACATGATGCATGAATATGAATTTCCTATTCATGATTTTGAGTTTCTAAGATTAATGATGAAATAAAAGTATGGATATTAACCTCCATTGGTTGAGGAATGACAATTGATGATCCACATAGAAATTTCCTGAGAGAAAAAGGAGTATAATTTAAGAAGTAAAGATCAAAATAATCCTTTGAAAGATAAAGACTCTACTAATTGTAAAGAAAAGACTAAATAGAAAGAGACCAAAGGGAATAAGGAGGTACATAATTCCACTAAACCTAGTTCTACACCTAATAATTTCAAACCAAGAGGTTCCTAAGAAAAAAATAGAACTACCCTATTGTATAGTATTCCCAAGAATGTTGAACCCAGGAAGCTTCCTTAAAAAATAAAGTAAAACATGTGGGTTCTCTTTTTCCTCCCCCTTTGACTCTTGAGGGGTGTATCCCAAATGGGAGTGTCACTAGTCTACCCACTAACACTCCTCTACCCAAATATAGTATTTATGACATGGCCCGTGTTTTAAGTCAATTGAAGGTCATAGTGCCTTTTGTGGAGTTGCTTAGAATTCTAGAGCATATTGAGTATTTGGGATTCATCAAGAAAGTCACTACCAATGAGCTTATTGAAGCTTAACCTTCTATTTATTTCCATACAAAATTTTAGAACACCTCAGAGTGCCCTAACCATCTCTTAGAGGTTTATTTGGGAACAACATTGATAGAGAGTCAAATGGATGTCAACCCATTCTATACCACCCTACTAATTAACAAATTAATTATCCATAACTACATGTTTATTTTCAATGCATCTTATAACATTATGCCAATATTTTTGATAAATGAAATTGGTATAAGAATAAATATAACTTATGGAAGATGCCTCGCCAAGGATTCTAGATAAGTACCTATTATTGGCATGATCAAAGGACTGGTGGTGTAGCTCACACAATACCCTGATAAGTTCATGAATATGGATGTTTTTGTTATAGACTATCTACCAAAGTGGAGTATGTTGCTATCCAAAAAATGGGCTGCTAGTATTGGGGGTAGTGTTCAGATTGATTTTTCCTATGCTACTATACCTCTAGATGGGAAGATGGTTTGCCTAAACCAAGAGCCACAAATGCTTCATGTCCTAGAAGATCCCAAATACTATTTGAGTGAAGTGTTGTATGTGGATATAGACATTATAAATTTCATGGGAAGTGTTGAGTACATAAAAATTCTTCATAAATGTAGTGTTGTTGATGAAGACTCTATTTGGACCATGAATTTTGATGGAGCATGTTCAAACATTGGAAATGGAGTTGGTATTATCTTTTATGCCCCTAATGGCCAAGTTTACAAATGCTCCTTCCAATTTTATTTTGAGTGCACAAAAAATATTTTATAATATGAATCACTCCTGATTGGCCTCTGAATCACCCATGAATATGGATTCAAAAGGTTACTAGTGAAGGGAAATTCAGAGCTAGTGGTGAAGCAGGTCTGAGCTATTTACACCACAAAATAGAAAAGATTGAAATAATACCAAAATATTGTATGAGACTGCTTGGAATGTTTTGATTCTTTTAATATTCAATATCATACCCAATATATTAATCATGTGATAGATATGCTTGCATAGAGGGCTAGAGAGTTTAAATTTGAACATAGAAATCCCTCTTGTGAATCTGAGATTGAGGTACTAGTAAGGCCTTCTCTCCCTTAAAACATTGATCATTGACAAGTATTTGATAATGATGATCAAATAAGAAGGTTTATGTTTTTTATAGATGATTTTGAAGGAACCATTATAGATTTGGACTCTATGGTATAGATCTTTGATGGAAAAGAAACCTTATATGGAATATAAATTATCCAATTAAAGACTAATACTATCCCTAGAGGATTCATTATTCTGGAAGCATCCTTTGATGGAGTTGATAGAGTCAAATCTAGAAAAATTTCTATATAAAATAATGTGACTATGATTGACATCGGGATAAGAAAGTCCAAGGAAGATTTGGATCGGTACTCACCTAAGCAAGAAGGATAAGGAAGCATTCATCAAGCCATTGAGAAAGTACCAGAACTATTTAGAATGGTCATATTTAGATCTGAAGGCTTATAGGGAGGACTTATTCTAGCATGTTATCCCACTCTAACCTAATACAAAACCATTCCACCAAAAATAGTGGATTGTCAATCCTATTCTGGCCACCAAGATGTAAGAAGAATTAAAGAAATTTTAGGATGGTGGGATCATTTAACCCATCAGGTATTCATCATGGGTGGCAAATCTAGTCCCTATTAAAAAAAAGAATAGAGACATCTAGCTCTATGTTGATTTATATAACTTGAACAAGGCTTCATTGAAGGAAAATTATCCATTGCCTAACATGGAAAACATGCTCCAAGATCTTATTGGGTCCAAATTGCTATTAACTTTAGATGGATTTTATGGCTATAACTAGGTAGTAATGAAGGAGTATAAAAGGTTTAAAACTCCTTTCACTACCCCATGGGACACCTATGTATATTTCCAAATGCCTTTTGGATTAATAAATGTAAGTGCCACCTTCTAAAGATCAATAGATGTAGATTTCACTAGATTAATCGACTACTTTATTGTTTTTTATTAGGATGATGTTATAGTGTAATCCACGAAAAGAGATGACCACTTGGTGCATTTGGAACAAATGCTTATCACATGTAGGGAGTTTGGAATCTCTCTCAATATTAATAAGTACCACCTTGGATTAAAAAATACAAAGCTACTTGGGCACATTGTGTCTTAGAAAGGCATCATGATAGATCCTAAAAGGGTAGAGGCCATTGATAAATTACCCATCCCACAAACCAAGAAAGTTATCTAATCTATCTTTAGCCAGATAAATTTTTTTAAGAGGTTTGTTTCCAAATTTTTATATTTTACTCTTCCTATCACTTCAATGTTGAAGAAGGATAAAATAATAATATGGGAGGAGAATTCTACCCAATCATTTTAGGACATCAAGGCTATTTTGAAAACCACCTCAGTGCTTGCTAGTCTTGATTATAAAAAAGATTTCTAGATCTTTTTGTTTTCCTCTAAATGTAATATCATTGTAGTGATGCTAAAAAAAAATGATGAGGGTCATAAGCCACCAATTTCCTTCTTTAGTAAGGCATTACAAGGATATGAACTAAACTATACCATAATGGAGAAAAAAGCCTTTGCTCCCTTAAAGGCTATCAAACAATTCAGATCCTACATTTTGAGTTCAAAGATTGTAGCTTATGTTCCTCACATTATGTTGAAGGACATATTAACTCAAAATGAGACTACTAATAAACAATTTTGATGGATCATAAAATTTCAAGAATACGACCTAGAGATACAAACTACTAAGCTAGTTAGAGGCATGGGTCTTGCCATGCTGATGACTAAAACCAACATACAAGTGGTAGAAGTGAATAATGTAAAAGGAGTGGTTGATAGCCATAAATCTAAGTACAACCAATCTCCATGGTATAAAGACATAGTTTGTTATTTTAAAACTCTAAATATCCCTCCCCATTTAGACTAAAATCAAAGGAGGATGTTAAAGTTAGTATCTCAAAATTATTTTGTATTACAAGATGATTTAGCTTAGAGGAACCTAGATGTTGTCCTCTTGAGATGCTTAGTTGAAAGTGATATTTTTGAACTAGTTGCATGGTTTCATTGTAGTTTGTGTGGTGGTCATTTTGATCCTAAAATCACTGCACATAATATTTTAATGGCCAAGTATTGGTGGCCCACACTATTCAAAGATGTTGACATGGTAATAATACATGAAGAGTGTCAGTGATTCTCTGGGACAATGAAAGCATTCAGATCACTTCCCTTACAAATAATTTACCTTAAGGGGACTTTCAAGTAGTGGGGAATGGATTTCATGGGTGAAATATCAGATAATTCAAGTGCTAGTCACAAGTGGATCTTAGTGGCTACTGACTACTTCACAAAGTGGGTTGAAGTAATCCCTACCAAAAAAACCAACCCATCATGTAGTCATTAATTTCCTTTTGAATAATGTGATTTATCAATTTGGAGTGCTAGTTAAAATTATATATGATATTCCATGTGCTTTAGAACTAAAAATTTACTTGTATTGTGTTAATATTATGGTATTGATCTAGCATATGCCTCTAATCATAATCTATAAGGAAATGGGTAGGTTGAGTCTAGTAATAGGAATTTATTGAAAATCATTAGAAGGACTCTAGATGCAAACAAAAGGAAATGGGGTAAGTAGTTGAAGTTTGTTGTTTGGGCTAATAATTTGATTCCAAAGAGGTCTACTAGAAAAAGGCCCTTTGATCTTGTTTATGGATCTCAAGTTATTTTAACCTTGAATCTATATTTACCTACTTATCAATTCATGCAATAAATAGCTGAGGATGAAGAAGAAATAAACCACTATGAAGAAAGGATAAACCAAATCATAGAGCTTGATGAGTCCCATAGATAGCTTGATGAGTCTCTTTGATAATCTCATGAAAAAAATTTAAAATTCAAATAAATGATCAAAAATATTTTTGACAAGGTCACCCCGAGAGCCTTTCAAATTAGTGATCTAGTCCTACTCTAGGATAGCAGACATGAAGACATGGGAAAACATGGTAAATTTTATTCCTTATATAGGGGTACCTACACCATTAATTATTAGATAGGGATCCATACATTTTATCTCAGATATATTGATGGATAAATCCTAGAATTTGTAGTTTATGGTAGACACCTCAAGCATTTTCCAGGTTGAGTCCATGCTAGCTTCTATAAATGTGTACATGTTGTATAGTCCCTTTGTGTTTTGTGGTCCTTTTTTGGTTTGTGTTTGTATAGTTTGTGTATTTTCCTTTCCTTAATTCTTTTCTTCATATGCCTTGTTATAAATCTAATATCCCATTGTAAGTTTTTCCTTACCTCTATGGAAAAATCCTTTGACTCCATGGCCCAATGGATAGGCATCTAATCTATTATTCTTTGTGTACCCAATGGGGTACCCATACCTAAGCAAAATCCTATGTTAGTGTCCACAATTGCACTAGAGAAATTGGGCCCTTATCAGTAGAATGATTTAGTCCAAATTGGTTGAGTATCAATGTTTAAGTAACTATCCCTAATCCTATCTCTATATATCCCTATAAGAGGTTGAAGTTCATGTTCATAATTTGCCAAATATTTTGTTTTGCTTTAGACAAGTGAAGATGTTTTTTTCCCTTTGACCTTTAGAGACTTTTGGAATCAACACAATGCTCTATGGAAATATATCTTTGGGACTTTTATCCTAGATAAAAGCCCTGAAGACTTATTTTTGTCAAACATTTTGAAAGCTTCAAAAATTTTGAAAGAATTCCATACCTTGTATTTTGGTCTTAAATGTTTTCAGAACATTTGTCTTGAAATTTTTGTCCATGGAAAAAAGTATAAATGGTACTTTCCCTTCAGATGATTTGCCCACACAAAAATCCTAAAAGATTTTTAGGATCATCTTACCCTTTCAAAATCTCTGAAGGAACTTTTCCTTCAGGCATTTTGCCTTTGCAATATTCCTAAAGGGAACCTTTGAAGGATCATTTTGCCTTTGAAAAATGTCTAAAAGATTATTTCCTTCGAGAAATTTTCCCTCAAAAAATTCCCAAGGAATGTATACAAAAGGTCTAAAGGCCACTTTTTGAAGATAAAGGAATTTTTCAATAATTTTGAAGGAATTTTAGGGTTCGATTAAAATTTTCATGGTAGAATGATTCACAATAAGAAGATATAAATTTAGCCAAGCCTCTTCCCATGCATGGGTTTTCTACTTTATGTTTAAAGAAGAAATTTTGGGGCCTTGAATGAAATTTTCAAAGTTGCACCTTCAATGTGTTTTGATGACTAAGGTGAGGAATTTCCTGATGAACTGAATGAAGGACATGTGTCTCTCTTAGGGTACTCCTATAAATCTTGTTGGGGGTTAGGAGGATCTTGCACCCTTCCTAGAATAAAGAAATCTAGTGCAAAGGTAAAATGTAGTTGAGAGTCAGAGCTTACCTCTAAGTTAGACATGTGGTGGGTTCTTGGGGATTTATAATTTTAGAGCCCCTTTTAAAGATTGCCTGACTTACCTTTTGGTGGGAAAGGTGTAGAAATTCTTTTGGGCTCGAATGCCTGAATGTGCAAAGAAAGTGATGACATGTCACAACTCCCTAGGGTCTTCTAAGTTTTGAGCCCTTTTTAAAGGTTGCCTCACATACCTTTTGGTGAGCAAGGTTCAAAAGGTCCTTGAAGGCCTAAACACATAGATTTTAAAATTGAATAATGACACATGGCATTCATATATCCCATGAAGATCTCAGGGCATATTGCACCACTACACTAAAGTAAATAACAAGTAAAAATTGAAAAATTCCTCAATGGCTTAAAAACATACCATAATATGTTTTCCACTTGTATGGGTCTATGTGCTATGAGGAGAATCACCTAGTATAAATTAAACACATGTATCTTCCCTCTCTTCTTTCAAAACAAACTCAAGTGATTAAAGAGGATAGTTGGCAATTAGCCATTATACTTCAAAGCATTAATGACAACCCTAATTTCAAAATGCAAAGGATTATAACTAAGGAATTTTCCTTTATTTATGTTTACCCTTTGCATTTAGATCTTTCATTTATGCATTTGAGGTATTTGTGTTTCCTAGCTACGTGCAACATGAGAGAGTGATTGTAGTGAATTCTTCATTAATTTTTAGCTTCTATTATGTGCAAACCTCCAGATTAACAATAAGTGTTCTTTTATCTCTTTGTGTTATGTTTTTTGAGAGGATTTGAGAGGTATTTTTAGATTTACCTATGTGAAGGGTTTATTCAAATTCAAAATATTACATTAGACAACTAGGGAAAAATGGTATCATCCTCAACTACTATGAAGAGCAACACTATCTCTATCTTGGATGGGATTAAAGATACAAATATCATGGGGTTAGATTTTGTGGTTTTATTAAATGTCATAAAATATCTAGACCCCCTCATATTAGTTTTTAATATTGGCATGAGTTACATTTCCCCTTCTACAACATTCTACTTGGCTTCCCCATACCTATAATTGATTATTGTATAAGCTCAATCATAACAACCAAACACTAGGACCATCATCAATGGTATCCCTTCATTTTTATACTCCTTCATCCCTATGGTCCTCATCATCATGCTCAAAATTCCTCCCTAGCTTGAAAGTATTACACTCTCCCTAGAGGAATGACAAGAGTATGTGGATAAAAATGATAAGGCAATTTGAGACATTGTCAACTCCTACTAGCTGACCAAGAGAAGATAAAAGGTCTCCAAAATGTCTAAAAGTTTGAAACTAATAGAATTTAATGAATTACCTTAGTACATCATCACCATGGACACCAATATTTATGGGATACCCACCCTAGATAAATTTAAGCCCTAGATGTTCTTAATCATAATATATGTGTTGGAGAGATAGAAGAAGTTAGACTAAGCCACCATTCTGAGTGACAATCTACATAGGGAGATGTTGCAACTCTAGGCTGAATTTTTTTCAAAAGAGGAATTCAAAAGTACATTTTACATGTCCTCTTATTTAATTTACATCTTGGTGCACAACAAGACATTCCAAGGGCTCACAAATAACCCTATTGTGATGATAATTTATGAGATATATCCAAAAATCACTATAGATGGCTTCAAGAATTCTTTTTTTAGGGTTTATAATTACTTCTTCAACATTATGATGAGTGTTTGTTTTCCTTTGAGAATCCTCAATAGAATGTCTAAGGTAGCTAAGGAGATATTTGATAAATATGGTGCCTCTTATATTCAATTTAGGACATTCACCTACATCAGGATAAGTGGTTAGTCATGGTGTCCACACAAATTACCAAGGTACCTGGATGATAGGTTGATAGTAATGGAGCTAAGTTGATAGATGGTACCTCCACACAATATGATAGTGACCAAGAATATAAACAATAAATTCAAGTTTCCCATTGTGATTGGATATTATTTATGTCCTTGTGTTGCGAAGGCAAAGGGATTGAAACAATAAATACACTAGTATGTAATTGATAAGATGCCACCTAGGCCTAACTATGACATTAGATTGTTGGTAAACATGAAAACTAATGTGATTCTACATCAATCACATTATGAAGATATCTATTTCAATTGAACCACTAAGGAGGATGTTAGAAAATTGGATTAGATGAGGCTGATAATGTAGGAGGTTATTGCTTATAATCTCATTGCCATTTACAAAGACATGGTAGATGATAAAATGACATTGCATTTAGTGTATAATTACACCAATATTGAAGCATAAACCATATCATCAGTGGAATTTAGTGTTAAAAGGAATGATTTTATCCCCTAAAGAGACTTTGTAACTATGAGGATAACATTCAAATGGTTGAAGGAACATGGGGTTAATCTTGATGCATATGATACCCCTACCCTCAAATAACTCGGACAAGTTTAATAACTATAAGGTTTATTCCTAGAATATAGTGATCATTCTTTAGCTCCACCACTAGTAGTGAAGGGCAAGGGGCAGCACAATATTTGTGATATTGATTTCACCAAGCTAGCTGATCTAGAAACAATAATAACATCATAGTCCAAGGCTAGGCTATCCTTATAAAAAATAACAAGTCTACCCAAAAATTTGGACAAAATTATTATTGGAAAGGTTACATTGGCCAGTGCCACCCCCATATCTATTTTGGTAGAGGAAGACCCTACAATGCTATCCATTCCATTAGCCATCCCAGTTTCTATTCCACTTACTCCACCAACATAATAACTAGTAGTTTCCCCTTCCCTAATGATATATTCAAGGAAGAGAGGGGTTGAGGATGAAGGAGATAAAAGCAAACAAAATATAATTAAAAGGGATATGAAACTTCTAAGTGGATTTCCTATGAAGAAGGAGGTTGTGTTCAAGGACATGCCTTCCAAGGAACTCCCTATGAAGCAAAAAGAAGACCAGTCTTCATATGCCCAAAAGTTAATGGATATGAGTGATAATGAAGATTTAGATGAAGGTAGGTCCATCACTAAGGTGATGAAGAAGTAACATGCATTCACTCCTCTAAAGTTCAAAATTAGGCAAATAACTCTGAGGGAAAGGCCCCAGATCCCAGTTAAAGCCTCAGTGATGGGATTATTTTTAGAAGAGGGTCCCTCAGGAGTAGAGAAACAAAGGTAATGATGAAGACATTATAACCTCAAATGATCCTTTGTCTTTTAAAAATATTATACATGTTGGGGTTGAGGTGGCCATGCAAGCTTATGACCCTCATGAAAATGAAGTCATCTCATCAGATATAGAGACATCTATTTATAATGTCTTCACCCAACCACTTGGCCAAGGTGATCAAGATGGAGTTGGATATTTGAACAAATCTGATGAGAAAGCTGAAGTAGAGATAGAATAGGAAACCCAATTCACCATCGATTTTAGAGTGGTGGCTAAGCAAATAAGGTTTACAGGAAGATCTTGAGGTACTTCAAGATTTCCCCTCCCCTTTAATGTTGTCAAGTTTATCACCAGAGGAGAAGGTGAGTACAGAAGAATGTGGGTGAGAAAACTTATAAATGGGTACCCCCACCCATACATAAATAAATAAAGAATTGGATGAATTGAATAAATATGTTAAGTAAGGTACTTTTAGATGTGTTGTTTTAATTAAAGTACCATGAGGACTTCTCCCTCACATCAAGGTCCATGACCCGACCCATAATAAAAGTCTTGAGGCCATGACTAGTGAAGAGTTGCCTAAAGTCAATAAGGATATCACCATATCCTCATCCATGCCTAAGGCCTAGGAAAATAAATAAGATGAAGTGGTTGCATAGCCTTTTGGTTAGTCAATAGAATAGGATAATTCAATTGAAAAGTTACTCAATGGGTTTCATCAGCTTGGGTCAAAGTTTTAAGTCTTGGGGTAAATAAAGCTAAACCTAGAAGGGGAAAATAGATAGGATAAAGGTGGTATGGAGTAGGAGAGTGATGAATAAATTCAATATTTTGTGTTGAGATCATAACCCAATCTAATGGCACTCATAAAATCAATCACTCCAATGACACCACCTCTCACTATCTCAAGGCCATCATTAATATACACCACCTCAATGGGATTGCAAACTAAACCCCTTCTTTGGGTCAAAGAATAGGTCAAGGAGAAAAGGTATATTATGAGAAAAATTAGGGATATCAATTTAATTAATATCACTCATCCACATAAGGCCAATCCCCATAAAAATTCCAAAACACATTCTAGGACCACCTTCACCACTATAGGATAAGGAATGTTGAGATAAACATCCCTATGCTAGATACCTTTAAGAAGGATTCTCCCTTTGAGAGTTACACTATTTATATTTATAGTCTAGGGGAGCCATCAAGAAATGAGCTGACATATATCTCATAGGTTTTGGCTAACATGGTTTCCCACATAATGGATAAAGACAAAGCCACCATGGAAGAGTAAAAACATAAAACTAGGACATGATCTAGTACTTGAAAAATTTGTTGAGTGAGCCTAAGGTGGTGACTCCAACTACAAACAAAGCTCTAAGTCCTGTCCCTCTCACATTTACATCATTTGAGTCTAGCTAGATCAATGATTTGAAGACTAGAGGATGAGAAATAGAGTAATGGTAGCAAGACTTAGGCACTAGGGTAGGATAAATAATCTACTTAGGATTTAAATGTTTGAATAACATAGTGGAAAATAAAATGGATTGTGATGCCCATATATTTTATTATGAGGTAAATACTAGAAAGGGGGATGAAACTTAGTGGAAGGTTGATGTGATTTATAGTATGGGCATAAACACTTTGATTGTAGAGAAGATCATTTCTCTAAATGATCACAAAAGACCAAGGAGTATCAACTGACAATCAAGCATCATATAATGATGTTCAAAGATGGCATCTTTGATCTAAAAGGAGAAGAGTAGTCTCTTAAGACTACAACAAAAGAGATAGATATTGCATTGAGAAAGATGGTGTGATTTGATGGTGTATGTGATTTGGGGGAGGAGGTAGTATGTGTTTCTCTAAATAACCTCATTGATGCACCACAAGAGTCCTTTAATGTTAATAATATAAATTAATTGGTGTCACTTGATAAATCTAATGACTAGCTCAAGTAGCTCATTAGATGGAAACAAACTATGCTTCAAAAGGTTACCACCTAGTTTGAGGAGTACATAGTCAAATTTAGATACCAAGTAGGTATAAACCAAGGGAGTATCACCCCCATGCTTTAATAACATACCAGGTGTAAGAATAGGTTGGAGAAGGACTTTGTTATTATATCAACCTTGGGACATAACCAAATATTTTATTTTATTCTAAGATAGTACCACTTCCCTCCCTTTTTCTCTCCCTTCTTATTTTTATTCTTTTTTCTCATTTCATAGTGTGAAACTATTGTACTCCACTTGATAGTGGCACATCCCTTTCAAGGTAGTTTTGTGTAATCATGTGCATAGGAAAGGGATGTTATTTATTTGCTATGTAAGAAGATAAAGGTTTGTTTTGTCCCTTATAGGATCATCCTCCATGTGGATAACTAGAAATTTTCTACCTTAATGGAGGATAAAGCTTGCCATCAACACAAGAGCATGATCATAATCCAAGGAATAATGTTTGTTATAAGGTATAACAGACTCTAAGCCCATGAAAGAATCATCCAACTGGAGCATATTTAGGAAATTTCTAGACTTAGATCGGTTGTATAAGTAAAGGGGGTATGTCCCTTTACAAGGGCTAGTTACATTTTTGAGTAAAGAGATATAACCTCAAAGAGTCCTCACTATGTAATAATTATGGTGCCAAATTGATTTCTGGTGTAAAATCAATGCCAAGATTTGAGAGTATTATACATGTCTCCCTTGTTACAAGATTTTCTTACATGGTGTTAATCTGTTATATTATTCAATACACATTGTATTCATTTCTAATTCAATTGATAAACGAAATTTCCTTGTGATTTCCATTCTCTTTCTTTTGTTGAAGTATAAAACCATGTTTTACATGCTTATTTGATTGTTGATTTGATGTACTCATATTTATGGTGGTCTTTTAGAGTGTATGTCTAAATTATAAAATCCTTTATAATTTGAGATTTGGGAATAGGGTGTTGATAAAATTTTTAAGGGTAGTCCTAGGCTCATGGATTTAATTAGAAGGGGTTCTTTAAGGATTTCACTTATGTATGATTTTAGTTTTGTTTGTTTTAGATTTGTCGTACATTTGCTGGTAAAGGTGATGTATCAATTTATTTAAACTTTTTTATGCTCATCTATTAACCCTCCATTTTAATCTCTATTAACTGATAATTTTGTCCTACCCTATTTTAGCCTACATATAACATGTCGTCTACATATTCTAAGTTTTGTTTACTTATGAGCACATAAAAATATGTATACTTAGCATGTGTTTGTATTTGTACATTAAAAATCAGCATTACAATCTCTTATTCAACCCATTATTTTTGAAGATTATTTATAATGGAAGTTTCAATTATGTCCATATTTGTATTAATATCTTGTGTGTGGCCTATGACATTAGTTCACTCTATGTGATAACCCTTACTAGATGTATTGATCAAGATTGGTGGTGTTATTTTTATATTTATATTCCCTTGTGATAATAATACCCATGAAGATTGAAATGTAGAATCCCTTCATGTGATCAAAGATACCTCTTAGGTCCTCTCACCTTATTTTAAGTAGAGCCAAAATTATTAGGGAATTGACCATACCATTTGTAGGTGCCTCCCAATCATTTTCTATGTTTGTTCCAGTCATGATGTGAAACCCTTCCCCAACTATAATGACACATTAAGTGGGTTTTCCATCTTTGATTATCACTCTCTTTAAGTGCATAAGGTCGATTGATAGAGGTGTATAACTTGAAACCAACACAATCTATAAATTTCTTTAAATTCAACTTTCCCCATTTTATTGCTTATGTCACTATAAATATTACTTCTCCCTAGGTAGCCACAAGAAGTAACTCATTTGCTATTGCTTCCCCAACACCTATGAGTCCATTAAGGTCCATTTCAAAGAAATTCACCTTTCAAAATCCACTCAATATTAATATGGCTATAAATGTAAGTGTGCCTCCCAAATTAATGTCATTTATTATTTACATGGGCCCAACAAGGTCTCTATTTGGAACAATTGGGAAAATAGACCCAATAAGCTTGCACATTCTTACTATAGCCTTGGCCTCTACCTCTATTGAGGCACCTCCATTATATCCACATCCAATAAATCTAACACCTACTTACACCCCATATTGGATCAGAGACATTATAGAGGTATCCAGACAAGGGTGACCTTAGGTGGTCCTCTCTACACCATCAATTGGCATGAGGTTTGATGTTACCATAGGTATAATGAAGAGGGTGGTGAGAAGGAAAGTTGAGAAACCATAATCAAGCTTAGTGGTGGTCCATGAAAGTGATGAGTCCCTCTTCACTTTGATAAGTAAGTTTGGTCTTAGAAAGGTAGAGGAATATGTAGAGGACCATGTGTCCAAAGTCTAATTCCATGGAGAATCCATAGTGGCCTTGATAGAAGACATGGAATAGGAGATGAAGAGGCTAAAGGAACATGCATTTCCTACTATGGCATATGGCACTACAATTCAAATAATAAATGTTATTATCATTGTTCTTAACTTGTATAATGTCATAAAGAGAAGATAAGAAGATGGGACCCTACAGTTCATTGTGGCCATCAAATTTGACCAAAAACTTACACTCTATGATGCCATGTTGGAAAACCTAGATAGAGTTAAAATAAACAACAAGTTCCCAAACCTCAAGGTGTTACCACTTGAGTATATCATCTTAGCATAGACCATCTTGATGAATAGAATAAGGATATTGAAGAGGTGACTAGATTAGATCAAGGTTATAACTACATCCTTAAATAAAATAGAATTCAAGATTGCCCTACTGCTAAAGGATGCCATGGGCACTATGGTGACCAAACGTGATGGCACCTTCATGGATGACCAATAATTTAGGGCCCAAATTAATGTGTTTATTCCAAAGTTCTAGTAGTATATATCTAAGGCCAAGATTACTATTGAGGTAATGAACATTATAGAATTTGACAATCAAAGGCTAGAATGAGTAGAGGCCATTGAATAAGAATTAAGGTCCATACTTGCAGAACATGATAGGCTCATTCAAGAGACACCTAATCTATTTCAACCCATGATCCTAGACTTAATCCAAATTTATTAGAATTACTTGGCATGCATAGAGGTTTGGATGAAATAAGAGGTAGAGAAGAAACAAAGGCAACAATAATAAGCATCTCAGTAACCTCCCTAAAGACCCTAATGAAATACTCAACTTTGTTTTGTAAATTTAAATTTAGAATATTCCCAATTTAATATGTGGGATTTTGGCCACTGGAATATATTCGGGCATCTTTTTATGGTCCCACTTGGACTTGTATAGGCAATTTTGAAGCCTATAAATATAGGTATTCTTCCTCATTGTAATAGGAAATAATTTTTATAAAAATTAATGTAAATGAGCCAAGAATTCAAGAATTTGTTTGAGTGCTTTATTGGAATGTGTTCTATGATTTATAATTCTCATACTTTCATAGAATTAGTGGTTTCCTTTCTACTAACTAATCTAATAATAACATCATTTTATGCATCTTTTATCTTGAGTTTGGTTCTCTATTTTCATATTATTTTCAATTGGATGTGCTTATGTGATTTACAATAACTAAGTAATTTTTTTGCAGTGTATGCTTTTATATATATATATATATATATGAATTTATTTTCCTCTAAAGCTTTAACTACTTTCATTTGGCTTTAAGTATTATGCTAGGCTTGATGAATGCTATTTTTATGTCTTTTCTATAATTTGGAAGAATGCATACCTTAACTATCTAAAGCAAACCCTCTTTTCTACCTTGCTTAACTTACCTTTATATCCACCTTACGATTCACTTTATCTTAGTTCATTTTGTAAATATTCATTGTTTGTTTATATTTGGGAAATAATTAGCAATGCTAGAATAATTTCATAAATATTAGCAGGAAATAGTGTCACTACATAATATTTATTATTCCTATAGTAGGTTATACTTGTAGACTTGAAAAATGGTGACCATATCTCTACTATTATTCTATTTATAATAGTATTTATATAAACAACTCAAGTCTTGAGTCTTCCAGGACTTGAAATTGAGTTCATTAGCTTCCCACCATTACCTAATGACATAGGGATCATATTAAGTGCATCAACAAATATTAGGTTGAAAAATCACTATTATAAGGGACCTTAACATTGGAAATTGAAAAGGTTGACATGTTAAATTTCATCTCCCATAATATAAGGGGTATATGGATGG
Organism: Torreya grandis; assembly: GCA_037957365.1. NCBI lineage: Eukaryota > Viridiplantae > Streptophyta > Pinopsida > Cupressales > Taxaceae > Torreya > Torreya grandis. Next base: position 1,250,031 of record JARHVA010000783.1, on the reverse strand, counting down.
AACTAAAGCAATAATTCATAAAGAGATAATTTTTTAAATGTAAGGCTAATATTTTAATAACTAAAGAAACCTGTGTTTATTTCTTGATGCAAATATTCCCTTGATAAATTTCCACCATATTTAAAAATAAAAAATATAACTATAAAATCTAGATGATGTGTTTGATATTTTAGATTTGAGTCCTTTAGTTTCATATGTTTAAAGGATTCATTTTCTCCTACATGATAATGGATATTAAACCCCCAAAATAAGTGATTTTTTATAATAATAACTCTCCTTGTAGATCAGACACTAATTAAATGGGTGAAATCATGAGAAAATCATTTATAAAGTAAAAGGCCTACTCAAACATGCAAATCAAGATAAATTTTTCTCTTTTAATATGAAGGGAAGTGATTGGGTTCCCAATCTAATAAATGTTGTCATATAAGATAAGGTTATAACTTTCTAAGACCATAAAGCTACACACCTCATATATTTTTATGAGTGTTTTTAAATCCAATATAAGATTAATATTATTAGGGTATACTAAGAACCAATCCCAAAAAATATTTTTCTACATATATTTCACCTCTATACATAAACACACACATATACCCAATTTTATGTATACATTTTTCTCTCGTAGGAATTCAAAATCATACTATAATTTATTCTCATGTTCTTCCAAAATTTGTGATTAGACTAAAATGTCCTCTAGTAAGATAAATGAGAAAAAATCTATAAAAGTGCAAATAAATTCTTCATGATGCTCATGAATGACATTGAGGAATTTTTCAAACTCAAAGGTACAACTATAAAATCATAATTCCCATACTACATTTAAAACATCACCTTATCAATAACTTCCTCTACAAATCTATAGTTAAAATTATGAAAAAATTAGATTTATCTATTTGAATACATTAACTCTTTACATATGATAAAATAATTCATCCATTTAAGGAATGGGTAATAACTCTTCATTTTTATTTTATTTTTATAGTTATATTCATTTTAAAGTCAAATGGATCCATATTTATTCAAAAAATAATAGGTTAAACCCAATGGGATACATTAGGATGTACTAGCCAATTCTCCAAAAGTTCCTTAAGCTACATTTTGAGCTCAAAAAACTTAGGTGTTGTCATATGATATGGTTCCATAGGAATAGTTTTAGCATTATAAAACAATTATTTCCTAAAATTAATCTCTATATGTGGCGGGGGGGGGGGGGGGGGGGATTTACTATGACACTTACATGTAAATGAACGAAAAAAGTCTTAAAGAATATTGTGATCATGTAATGAATGATTGCTTCAATTCTCTTTTGACTACCACCCATAATAATATCATATAACTGACATCTATTTTGCATGATCAAATTGAGTTATATCATGTAAATAATGTGAAGCTAAATAGATATATTGACCCTTAAAATAACCATACTAGTACCAAGGTCAATGACAGACTCAATGAACTCATTACAATAATTCATCATGGATTTATGAGAACAAAGACAATAAGTACCCAAAATTACATTATAAAATCCCAAAGGTATGATCTATAAATCCAAAATGGTGGGGGTTAACCCAAGTATAACAAATAAAAACTCACCAATGAATTTATAAAGGTCTTTACCCTAGTTTCTAGCTTGGCCTTTTAACACTTTCATTGCCTAGAAGCTACCAACCTATAATATTATAAAAATGATGGGGATAGAAATGAATTAGATTCTCTAAAATAAATAAATTTGTATTGGATAATTTGTTGACCACATATGTTATTTATTACCATATACTTATGGTTTTCTATTTTTGTGTACATCATATGGGTGTGACCTACATCACACAATATCTATTCAAACATTATCACCTTATCCATTTTGGAATTTAATGGTATTTCTAAGAATTCCCACACATAGTGTTTGAGTGAGAAAAAAATATATTAAATTCCTTAGGATTTATCTTTACATAATATATCTATCACAATACTCAATGAAAATTTAGTTTTTGACCTTCAAGGCCTTGTCTATGTAAAATTATGAGCCAATGTAGGAGTTTACTAGTTTTCTAGCCATCATTTCTATCTTGTCTCTAACTTTTTCCTACTATTTGCGACTCCACCTAAATCTTTGTTTACTCTATGTAAAATAGGTGCACTACTAGTGGTGTGGATTATAAGGTCTAAGGATTGACCATAATCTCTAATTCCTCTTTTTGGTATGAGATGTGCACCTTGTGACTTTACATCATGTCATAATTATAAATTGTTCCTCACCCTCTCTCTAGCTTGTTAGAATTTACTGAGTCTCCTCTATAATATAAAATGTATCTAGTATAGCTAATAAGGTATGTGGGTAAATTATGTGTATTATTCTATATATTTATGCATCATACCATAAATAAATTATATCTCTTATATTTTATTGTCAACCAAGGACCTAACATATAATATTAAATCTAAGAGTTCACACTTATATTATACTATTATATTTATACCTTTCTAAATTTTGTATTTGTAATTATTATTATATTTACACACCTCTCTATGTTGATAAAATTTTATATCACACTCTACATGATAGTATAAAATGATACTAGATATTATATCTCTTTCACCATTTTCTTACTACAATGTTTGGATCCATGTCTTATATCTCTCACACTCAATGCATATATAACCACCATATGATGGTTCTGGAGAATACCTCTATGAAACCTCTTATATTTCTAGTAACATATCATGTAACACAATAATAATATAATACTTGTATTGAAAAATGAGGTCCTAAGTGAAGCAAGTCATACTATATTGATGGTGATTATACATGGGCATCATCCTAAGGTAGTAACTTACCCATATAAGACATACAATAAAAATAAAAACTATATCTTAAAGTGGAAGTATAAAATTAAAAAGCTAAACTACCCATAGTTATCATTGTTGAATATGTGCTCATACATCATCATGGTCAATAACATGCATTAAATAAGTATAAAAAAATGGGTAAATTAATTTATGATAATGTACAATCATAAAATAGAATGGCCTCTAATACTCTAAGAGTTAACTAATTCACCTCATGTATAACATCACATTTTGTTATAAATGTAAATGTGGTGGCATGGTCATCAAAATGGTCATACTAACCCTATATATAATCACCAATTCACATAAACCAAATAGCCTACATGACTACACAATTTTAGTAGGCCCCATGAATCCTATGAACTTGGGTTGGACTCAATTAATATCAAAATTAATCCAATAATTAGTTGGATTTAATAAGACACTCCTCTACTCAACATGGTTCAAATAGGACCAAGGGTGATTCTAACCAATCAAAGGGCCCAAATTTACACCTTAATTCAAAACTAAAATTCTATTTCTAATTTAAGATAATTTTTGACAAAGGGACTAGATGGAAGTCAATAAGATCTCATGTCACCTCAAAGGGATCCTAAAATATCCAATTCTATCACTTTATGGGTTCATAGATATCAATATTTTTTAAAATCCTTATTTCATAATACTTATAATGAACATTGATTGTATAGACCATAAACCAATAACTAAGTACTTATTAACACATTTCTATTGATCACTTTGTCTTTCTTTTTCTATTTGGCTATGTGACACCCTAATAATATATTGACCATATTTACATGGAATATTATATATATCTTTGGCCCTACCTATCAGCCTAAACTATTCTAAGACATGGCTCATTTATGACATTTATAGTCAATATTGAATGCTAGTAATGATCAAAAAATAGAATAACTGACATAGGTCCCATTTTAGTTTATTTTTATAAATTTTCACTTCATGACTCTTGTTTGGGCATTTTTGAATTTATTTATTTGGATTTTTCATGCCATTAGGTCCTTAATTAAAATTTAGAGACTCACATATTTAAAATGGTAGTGTGAGGTATTATGGGACAAACACATTTCTTTATAAATGAATATGAAATATTATATATTACACCTACATAATTGTTAGATCTAAATTTGAAGTTATAAGGGTCAATTCACATCTACATGCTTATCCTACAAGTAAGATAGGAGAGATATAAGCTAGGATCTCATAAAAAATTATGCATATACACATTAACGATAGATTTCTAAATGCATTATATCCATATTTATAGTATTGACAATGTGGTTAGTCCAACTCAACCCTTTTGCCCAACACCCACCATTTAATATCAGATCATTTGTGTAGAATTAGGATTTGAACATATATTTTATCCAATGTGATTATTGAAATAGATAATGTCATAAATAGACATTACATATGTAGTCACAATGACTATGAATAAAATAGTTACATTCTATGTGTAGGGACAGTTCTAATCACTATATTAAGTGTCGATTATCAATACTAACTAGGTCCATTAATAATGACTAGAAGAAAATTAGACAAGAAAGATCATGTATAGATAATTGATTTAATAGTGACAAGAATATTTCATACATCTGACTTAATTTATATGTGGGAAATAAGATAATATCCCTCATACCTCTTGTTGTATATTCATTACTATATTTAGCATCTATATTTGTATATGTTGTACAAATCAAAAGTAAGGATTTATTATATTAATTTATATCCTATTAAGGTTTGTTAATCTAAATAATAGGATATCCTTTGTTTCCTTACCTTTTAATGATGTTTTAAAATACCCTTGGAGTAAGTTCATATAATGTTATATCTTTAGGAGATATCAAAGACATCAAAATTACCCAATAATGACCCTTATTACTCACCAACAATTTATTGATTACACATTACTGATGGGAGAATCAATGATAACATAAGATGAGGTTTAAAATATTATTCTTATATATTATGAATGGGTGTCTAGTGAGTGTATCAATTTTTTCTAAAAGTTCTCTATTTTTCATGAACACCCCAAAATGGCTACAAAAGAATTTGTCTAGATTTATGGGATGTAATAATATAATAATGCCTTATTTATATTTAGTTTTTTCATTATATAGTGGAAGAATTAATTAAAATATTTAGAATAGCCTCCTAGAAAAAATTAAGAAGAATTTGGAAAGTTGGAAATGTAGATTGTTATCTCAAGAGGGTAAACTCCAACTTATCAAAACTTCAATCCAGTGTATCCTAGTTTACTTTATCTCATTTTAGCATCCCCATTAAAATTAAAATTAAAGGGTATAAAATTTAGAAAAAAATTATGTGAAAAGGATCTGGGGATAGATTTAGACTTCCATTAATGGCTTGGGATTTTTTTCCAAAGGATAATGGAGGGCTCAACTTGAGGAGGGTGAAGAGTATTAATCCATCCTTTATTACAAAACAAAGTTGGAAATTCATTAAAGAGGACAAAAAATGGACCATTATATTTAAATCAAAATACCTTGAGCACAAAGAAGAGTATAGTTTTTTGATAGAGGAAGATCCTAATAATGGTACTGATTTCTAAAATTCCCTCACTAATGGTAGAATTCTCTTAAGAAAATGAAACAAATGGAGCATTAGGGATGCAAAAAGGTTGATTTTGGTAATACCTTTGTTTATTTTAGTTATCCTTGGTATCAAAGTACCTTGGTCATAAATAAAATGTTATTTTAATAAGATATATGGTTCAAAATTTAAATACTATTGGGTTGAATCTAGTGGTAGAAGAAACTAGAAAGTGCTAGAGTTAGATGTAGAAAGTGAAGATATAGTTCATAAATTACAAGATTTGAACCTAGAGTTACATCAAACCCACATAAATATATTTTCAAATAAAGATGAGCTTATCTATACTACTGATACTAGTGGATATTTATCAATTAAATTAGGATACCTAGTGTATATAGACCTGGAGGAAGATGAATTTTATTGGAAGGATATTTGTATTAGGAACCTTATTCTAGAGGTTAACATTTTATTCTTGTTGGTTTCCTAAAATAGGATTTTCATGATAAATAATCTAGTCAAGAAAGGATTTTCCATCCCAAATGTGTGTTTTGTGTAAATTCAGTGAAGAGGGAATGAAAATTTTGTTATTGGATTGTTCTTTTTCATCCAAAACAATGGATTTCATCATGTAAGAATTTAATACTACTTGGGTTGAACCAAATACTCTACTAAAACTCATTGAATAATGTAAGCCACCTTGGAAACTAACTTCATTGGTATTTCTATGGCACATTTCTCTACCCCATTTATTTTAGGAAATTTAGAAGAGTGGGAATAATTGTATCTTTTAAGATAAACAAGTATGCTAGAGAACTATTGCTTAGAGAATTTAGGAGGATATCAAAGAAAACTATAGGATGTTTGCTCCATAAATTAAGATTCCACTCAAAGAAAAAAAATCATCATTTTTAATAGCTGTAAGATTATTCCTTTAGGGAAACAATACCCTTTGAAATTGGTTAGATCTAAGGTTAAGTGGAAAAAACCATCAAGGTCATGGCTAAAGTTTAATTCTTATGGTATAGCTATAGGAAATTCAAGCATGGTAGGAGGAGGAGACATCATAAGGTATTTAAAATTCCTAGTTATGGTCACCTTTGTAAGACCATTTGGGGTGAAAAATAATCATGTATTAAAAGCTAAGATAGTATTTTGAGGCATTCAATTACCATTGAGCTCTAAAATTGAAAAAAATATAGTCAAAGGGGATTTATTAAATAACATAAATAAACTATCAATTAAATATAAACCCTCATGGTCCATTCAACATGAAATTGATGATGTTAAATTATTTATAAAATAGTTCAAGGATGTATACATATCTCACATCTATATGTAATGAAATAAGCAGGTAGATAACTTGGGTAATTTAAAAGTCTATAACTCATGTTTTAACAAATGGTCTAAGCTAAAGGACCTACCTATATAGTTAATTCTAGATTATTATAAATTATGTGTAAAAATACCTAAACCTCCATGAGGGAGTGAAATTGAACGATTACCTATTTTAAATGGCTAGATATGTAGTTTGTGAAAACACATGTAATGATGATAGTACTAATTATGAGGACTAAAAATTAAGTTCAAATCATGTGAGAGAAGAATCAAGTGAGTTAACCATTAATCACTTTGTCACATTAGTTTTTGGGTGTGTGGTAGTTAATCCACTTTTTGATTATAGTAATAAATCAAGAAAGGAAAATTATTCAGTCATGGGTGGATGACAAGACAAGTTTACACCAATATATTTTATAGAATATAATGAAGAACCAAACATATATCACAAGATTGTGAAGGGATGACTTATTAATTTCATGCTAATAATAGTTGGCTACGAACCCTATATTTCAAAGTATTTTTCTAGGGTATGTGAATAGAATGGTCAAAATGAGGGGTATGTGGATTATCATTATTGAGGAGGTTATTGGTGAAGTAATAAGGATGGACCGTGAAGGAATGTTCACACACTCACTTTAGGAGGGATAAATATATCATCTTGGGGGCCTTTTTGGATATGTAGGCAACTTTAGCTTATAAAAAGTTTTTTTAAGGTATGAAACTATTCCCATTACTTGATTCACTCCTTGGAATTTGATAGAAACTATGTTTATTTTAGAGGATCTTAGTTTATTTTTTTATGTCTTATACATAGTAAATCAAGACCCACATTCAAACATTAAACTCTTAAAGATAATCAAACTCACCCACATCATAAAATCAATCACATAATCAACCATGATGTGTCCATATTAAAAAAACAAGGTCACATCATGCCTTTATCTTCCTAGTTTATTATTATCCCACCATAGTTTATAATTCCATTTTATTTGTTACATAGTTCATAGGTCATCATAGTTAGTTTTATAGCAATAATAAATCTACATAGGCATCATAAAAATTAGTTTCAGACACGTTTCAATTTTTTTTTTTATGAATTTAATATTTATATGTTATTTATAATTCTTTAATTTACTATATTTTATATTCATATCTATATATTCTATATATCTAAATCAATTTTTAATAGTTTATTTTTTATGAGCATTTCCTTGTTGAATAAAAAGAAAATTAAATAGATATCATATGAAAAAAATATATAGAAATTAAAACCATATGAGATAATAATTAAACTAATTTGATTTAAATTAGTTAATTAACCTTAATTTAATCAAGATCAGTGCATATAATACCAAAAAAATCAACCAATGATCAACTAAACAATTCATAATGGATATGAATCATCATTATCACTACATTTATGAGCAATAGAAATAGAGGCTCTAATATCCCCTCTATGTACAAATGACCAAGATTGATATTTATTCTTATGATCAGGGAAAAATCCTAACTCCACCATAGTTTGTGAACACTCTACATAAAGATCACTATAGTAACCTAGAAAATCCCTTAACAAATCACCCTTATATGTAATTTCTAATGATCTATCTATATCTATTTATAGATCATATCAATCACATATAAATATAGTAAAAGAAGTGAAAAATATGGAAACATTGTAAAAAAATAGGTGCACATACACCTTTAGTTTGGTATTCCCTCTAAAACAATTTACTATTGACTATGTAAAAATAAATATCATTTGTTAGTGTTATAATGGATGCATTTAATGCCATATCCCAATACTCATCACTTGCATCAAAAACACATAAATACACAATATATTAATATTTATAAGTAATAAGAAAATAAAATAAAATAAATACAAGTATACATTTATATTCACAAGTAAATATAACATTAAATACAATCTTTTGGGGATTAACCAAACCTATTCCTCCATTTATTCCACCAACTCTATCTCCTCCTCTTTGAGTTGGATTAGCACCAAATGGTTTTAAAATATTAGGAATGATGATAGACCATATCTCACCTATATACTAAGATTATACAATTCATTACACCCCACATCATCATATTTATAACCATAATTGTAAAATTGACATACATTGTATGAAAAAGGCACTATATTTGTACCACTTGGCCCTATTCTATCACTTGGATCATAAGATGATATTTTAGTCCTAGTCAAAAGGTATGATGTTGGTGGTACATACTATTATATGCCAAATTTTTGTGTCACCCTCTCAAACTAAATCCTTTCCATAACCCTAAGAAATATATCATGGATCCACACACTGACATGCATGTGATACAAAAGTTTTCATCTCATGCAACCTACATAGCCATGATACATCCATCACACTATACCAATAGGTGTAATATTATTAAGGATCACACCATAATCCATCACGATAAAAGAACCCAATGTATTTCTAGTACCCACTACTATATTAAAATTTGAGGGTGGACCCAACCTCCATTAGGTCCTCTAATTAGTAAAATAATAATGATATGATCATAGGTACATTTATGTATTAAAGACATTGTGTCAAGGACTAAAACATGTCCTTGTATAGTGCACCTACATAAATACATTTATAAGTGGGACACCATAGTGCACCCCTATAAATATATCATTTCCCTCTCCTTAATGAGAAGCATAAATTCATACATCTGATAAGATATTTCTATAGTACCACTAGCCACAAAAATAAATGACTCAAGAAAAAAAAATCCTCATAACTATGGAACATCTAACGTATCAATCTCCCCAAGTATCACCCTAGAATCATGTGAACTATAATTTTGAGTTCATTCATGGGAAATCATATATATATGTGCATGAAAAATATATCCACACCCCATTGTGGCTTGAACTTTGGCCTTCTCACTAACCACTAGCAATACAAATATCTACCACACATCCTCCAAAGCAACCATGATCTCTTTTATTGGTATATAAAATGTCCACACATCAGGATTTCAATTTTCTACCAAGGTGGTCATAATATGCATATCGTATGGGATCTACCCTAAATAGGCCATTTGTTTAAGAATAAATCTATCAATAAACATCATCTAATTGAATCTTGATCATAGTCTCCATATGTCAATCATATTAAAACCTCTTGTATGTATGCCCCTATAAAAAATAATATACAAATAAATGAAATATATAATCAAAATAAAATATAAATCAATGAAAAAACTAATTTAAATCAATATATTTTGAAGGTCATATCTAAATAGATGTAGTGATTATTTTAAGACATTACCCTCAAAATCGGTTTATTTCATAAATATATACTATTAGAATATAGGACAGTTCCATCAAATACCTAAAAGTATTGACCCTTGAGGGTAAATATCAATACCATTATAAAATTTTATAAAAATCTAAAAAATTAAAAAACAATATTGAAAATCATTAATTTTTTTCAAAGGTTAAAAAAATGATCAAAAAGGCAAAATTTTGAGACATAGGAAGTCTTTGGGATACTTGTCCTGTAAGTTAGTATATAAATACTCTAAATGATAAGGTATAAAATTTTAAAGGATCGGTATTGTAATGACTTAGAACTAAAAATATTAATTAATAGTGTACAATAATTCAAAAATATAAAAACTCTACCTATTTGTATGGTTGGATTTTAAATATACACTATATTGAATCCACTTTCAAAATTAATACATGTGAACGTTGTGAGAATGGTTTATTGATCATCATGTATGAAAATCACTTCTCATTAGGTGAGTTGGAACATACATAATGTTTTATTCCAAATTGTAACATTTCAAAAGGTACTAATTATAGTATAAAAAAAGAATTATTTTATGAATACTCATTTATCTCTTTATATGCCATTGCCTTTCATACTTATTCTATATTATACAATGATTAGATTTATTGATTTATACTATCTCTCTATTCCTTTCTATAAATTGAATCATGTGAAATAAAAAGTAAAATTATGTAAATCAATACAAAAATATTTAAAATAACCAATTTATAATATTCTTAAGGTCATTGAACTTACCTAATTACATCTATATTTTACTATGATCAATCCGACATTCATATTGCTCACATAAAAAGGGGGACATATATTGTTGTTATTATAGATTATCATATTTTTTCACATTAAACATGATTCATATTTTCAAATTTTGGCATAATATAATGAGTCAAATTATTAGAGTTGGCATAGTACACTTGATTCACAATGGTATAAGTATAAAATCATTTAGATACATGACATATATTAGAACATGAGCATATATAATGGTGGATTATGCCATACATATACACTCACATTAAAATAAATTTAGTACATATTCATACCACTTGGGTGCATATAAATGGGACTTTATACATAGTGCTAGGAATGAAAATTACAAGTTTCTACATACGCATACATCTGAGATATAATTTATTAGATTCAACATATGTATACATGAAATTATATATTAGTTATTATCATTAATAATTTAATATTATTACATACATTATTTTTATATTTAACAATGCATGAGAATAAAAAAATTGTGTTTGTTTGAGTTGAGAGAGATATTAGGATATTTTATATTCAATTTGGCTCTTTATTAAGAGAAAAATTATGTATAAATATCCCTCTCCAATTTGAATAAAATAGCCTAACAATTCATAATATAATAATATTATTTATTTTATGTAAAATTTTATTTGGTGGTGAGTTTATGCTAATATGAACCATAATTCTCATCTAATATTAGATCAAGAAAATCAAATCACTTGTGATGGAGGTTTAGTTTATCTCTAGGGGAAATTTGGTTAATTATTTCCATTTGAATAGATTTTTTATATATATTATAGTTAGATGATTATTTAGATATAAAAATATGTTTACTTCTTGTCATGATTCCTATTAAGAGATAATTATATTAAGTGGTCATTATTCCTAATGTAGTTGCAGTCTACCATGCACTTGTGTGATTAAAATAAAAATCATTTGCTAATTTTTCCACGACAATGAGTTTTTAATTAATCTATTATTGAACTCTACTTTTTTTATATCTATAATGACTTATCTATATATTTTAATTATTATTAGTGTTGTGCATTCATTGAAAAATTCATTCAATTTTGTTAACCATAACTATTATTTATTAGCAGGTTTTGTGTAGTCAAGTTAAACTGACATCATTATCATCTCATACACCTATGTATATTTGTTCATTCTAAATTTGAAGGTGTTAAAATTATGGCTTCACCATATCTTCCTTATATTTATATCATATGTGTATGTAGATATTGGTGAATTAGATTTAAAAATATTGATAGAAGTATTCACATGTACAATCGTTTGGATCTTGTCTTAGAATTTTCTTCAAATTGCCTTTCTATTTTATTTCATTATTTGGTACCTTGGGGATCATATTACTTCATGAAATCTTTACCTTTGATGCTCAAATGATCAATTTCCTATGTCTAATTCATGTATTTCACTCTACCAAATCTATAATATTTGAGTATAAATAATTAAGTGTAAGGTCTATAATGTTTAGGTTTATATATATATATATATATATATATATATATTTAATGGGTCATGTACATTTATGTTTATTATTCTATTTGTCCATTTTAATAAGTGATTATATATTTTGTTATTTAGTCTCTATTTTATTTTAAATTAATTTTTCATATGTCATTAAATTAGTTTTATAGTTAAAGTCTAGTGTGTTTTAAATAACTCTTTATATAGTTTATTATTCATTGAGTCAATTAAATCCATTATTTAATTTCATTTCATATTTTTTTATTCAAGTCATTAAGAGTATAAATTAGTAAATAATGTCATATCATCAAAAATATTATTAAAATAGTAATAATAAATTACCTTAATTATAATTGGATGCATTATCACTTGTATGTGACATCTATATTATAAAGGGGTCCATTTCTCATGGAGGAAACCAATATAAATAGAGAACCCAATAGATCCATCGAATCACCTTAAAGCCATATATGCTAAGAAATAAAGAAAGATGATGGAGGAACTGAAGGAAAAAGGACTTTCATCATCCTCTTGTTAGCCATTAGTGTTAGGGTTATTTGATGTATTAGTGGCATGCTTTTTTATGTCATTACTTTTCAGCATTTTCATATTTCTATTGTGTGCTCAATAACCCCTAAATAAACATTTGGTAAATATGCATATTATAAAGAATCAATTTTTAATGGTAGTAGAATATTTCAAGGTAAAATTGACATGTATGGTTGTCTAGATAGTTTAAAATCTCTAAGAATCTAGAGGATTAAAAATTATGGAACCCAATGGATGAGAATAGCCCCATATAATTTGGCTCGGGATCTACACCTTCATGAGGGTAAAGAGGAAAATTGATGGATTTTTACCTAGTCTAAGTAGTTTTATTAGAGAGTAGCATCAGTTATGTTTGTCTTCTCCCATATTATCACTAATGGGGGGAACGTTAGGAATTTAGTATGAGTGTGTATATTATTTTTATATGTAATAATGTATATGAATAAAATAATTGTGTGTTTGAGTTGTACATGAGTATAAACTCATATAGATAGGTTTATGTGAGGATATGAAGGAGATATCTTAATGATAACTTAAGACAGATATTTGGAGATTACAAATTTGATTTGACTTCTCTTTATTAGGATAAAAATTATGTATCAATATCCCTCTCCAATTTGGATAAAATATCCTAAAAAACATATAATAGAATATTATTATTTGTTTTATGTGGATTTTGATTTGATGTTGAATTTATGCTAACATGATCCATAATTATCAATTATAGATTCATGGGGCATGATATTGATCATGCACACATACATATTCATGGGGCATGATACTAGTTCATGAATATATACATAATTTTAGATTTACATGTCATAACACTAATCCATGCTTATGTACAATAGTATAGTTACATTTTAATGGAATTTTTTTGTCATTACACTTCAAACTTATCAAATTTATAGTCATGATGGAAACATGGACATTGTATATTATTTTTTGATCATGTATTTATCATACACAATAATATAGTTTATTTTTAATGGAACGTGGTTATAATTTCACTTCACACTTATCATATATTTGTCATTATGGAAGCATGAAAATTTTTCATTTTATTTTTATTTGAATTTTATTCTAGATTGAGTGAAATTACATAATCAAACATTTATTAATGATGGATTCATGAACAATGTTCATTCCCTTTTGATCATGAGTTTTATATGCGTGGAGTTAAATTGAGAGAAAATAATACAATTAAGTCTATAATCCATCCGCATAGGTTATTTAATTTTTAGTGATGTATTAAGGTTTATCAACACAAATAATAGGTAAAATATTAGAACAAGAATACAAGTTCTTTCTTATCCATAGTGACCATGTAAAATATTTAACCTTGACATCTCCACTCTTCATTACAATCACACAATCCATGAGTGACACCATATTTCATACATATGTGTAGTTGTTCTTTTTATATTTTTTTCATTAAATATACATTTTATTTATCTCAATATAAATATATCTAAACTGATACATAATTTTTAGAGTAACATTGGAAAAAAACAAAAAGTATATAATCACAATCACCAATGTCAGTTTACATTCTCTTTTCCATTTTATCTATATTTTTTTATTCCACTAAAAGTATACATTAAAGATAGTGAGGGGGATGGGGGTGGTGGGTCAGGGGAATTTATATACCTATATTTGGTATAATCCTTAATTAATATTACTTTTAATAATATTTCATGTATAAATCTGAAACCAAAACCAATAACTTAGTGTCACCTTTGTGTTGATATTTGTATTGTCTTAGTGACTCTATTTTTATAAATGACACAATTATCATATAGTTAACAACTTCACATGTCAGAGAATTTTGAAATGGGAATGAGCGGGAACAGTGATGGGAAAAATCTAGCAGGAGGAATGGATACGGGAGGGATAGCAGAGGAAGAAGGAAAATGTGGAAGGCCAGGTCTACTAAATAACGCAGACACAAGAAGGCTTTCATCTGACATTGAGTCCTATAGTGGGGCCAGAGACTCATCATCAAAAAATGTGTTAGAACAAATCATGGAGAAAGTGAAAGATAAATTTGGTGATAAAATAGAAAAGAACTCTAAAAGACAGATAGGGGCCCCTGAACAAAGGACTTGGTCGTCGTTGTTTGGGAAAAAACTGACAGGGAAATCCCTCTTCCCACCGGTGATATCTAAATCATGCTGGGAGAAAGGTGAGTTTCAAATTTTCATCCCAGATCCTCTACTTGACTTCTCTGTATCTTCTATGGATCTCACCCTAGTTGGTAAGTTTCTAGGAGTAAGACCAAATATAGATTCTCTTAGATCTATGATCAGGGAAAACTGGGCAATATGCGGAGAAGTAGACATTGCACCAATGGTGAATGGTTTTTTCTCTTTTATCTTTAACTGTAAAGAAGATTTGAACAAGATTCTGAGTGAAGGACCCTTGTCCATTGGAAAAAGTACTCTTACTATCAAGAAATGGGAACCAGAAATGGATTTATCAGACTCATTTTTTTTAAGAACCCCTATATGGGCAAGACTACCTAGGCTTCCATTAGAATTCTGGCATGAGGACATTTTCAATGGAATTGCTAATTCATTTGGTGAGTTAGTGGCTGTGGATAATGCCACGGCTTCAAGAACTAAACTCCAAAGTGACAGAATTTATGTTAAAGTGGTAGACCTGAACCATCTCCCTAAAAAAGTGGAATTAATCTCTAAGCTCGGTAAGAAAACTCAAGAAATTGTCTTCAAAGATCTGCCAAATTCTTGTTATGCGTGCAATAAATAGGGGCATTGGGTTAAGAATTGTCCCAATAGGGGTAGACCTCTTTCAAGAAATCTTTAGGAAAGGAAAAATATAAAGATTCAACAAAAGAAAATATGGAAGGTAAAAGAAGACTGTCGAAAGATAAGGGAGTCTCAAGATGCCTTAGCCGACCAAAACATAGAAAATGGTATAATTTCTGCAACAGAAGAAGAGGGTGACATTAATTTATTAGGAACAATAGATACCCTTTAAAAAAAATTAAGTCCCCTTATGGAAGAGAAGGGGAAGGGATCAGAGGAAAACAAATCAGATCTTCTAACAGAAGGAAAAGTTAATATCCTAAACCAGAATACCCAAAGTTTAGAATATCAATTTTCTAAGGTAAAGAACAATGAAGGATTAGAGGAAGGAGAAGTACTTCCTGAAGAGGTGAACAAAATATAAGAAGGAAAGGGAGATTTGTGTGAAGTTCAGATGGGGGAAAAGTAGGAGGCTTTAAGGGTTGAAAATAACACTCCAGTGAAAGAGATTCTAATGGCAGAAGAAATGAAAGAGGTTGGAAAAAACTCAAAAAACCAAAAGATAAAAGGAGTGAAAAATAACAATACTAATCACATAATGATGAGAAACGGCGGTGTGAAAGTAAATAGTCCCATTAGGAGTAAAGAAGGAAAAGGATCTGAAAAGCAAGTCAAATTTAAACTGGATGTAGGATTAACAGATAAACTGGGGAAAAAATCTGCAAAGAAGAATAGAGAGCTGGAAAGTAAGCTTAATATAGTAGATGGAAAGCAGGTGACTCTGCGGGAATGTCTCCTAACCAATAAAAATAAATGAGAATTCTTAGTTGGAATATAAGGGGGCTAAATAGCTTCTATAAAGTAGATTTAGTTAGGAATTTTGTCAGAGAGCAAAAGCCAGATCTCCTTCTACTTCAAGAAACTAAAATGAGTAAAGAGAAAGCATAACAGATCAAAGACTTTAAAAATTACACCATTAAGGCCAGTAGCTCTGAAGGAGCTTCGAGAGGAACCGTTATGTTATGGAAAAAAAATCAATATACTAGGTCTATTTTGATGGAAAGTAAAAAATTTTTGGCTGTTAATATTACCAGTGTTGACCAAAAGGAAAGTTGGTATGTTGTAAATATCTATGCTCCTAATGCCAGGAACGATAGGAAAAAGGTATGGGATATTCTCTCAAATCTCAGAAGCAAAGATCATTGTGGGCGATGGATTATAATGGGAGACTTTAATGTTCCACTCTATGATTATGAGAAATTGGGTGGTAACACTATTCAAATGGAAGGGAAATTTGATCTCATGGAGTTTATAAGTAAAGAAGGTTTCATGGATGTGGACTTGTAAGGAATTTAGTATACATGGAGCAACAAGAGATTGGACAAGAAATGTATACAGGCTAAGCCTGATAGGGCTCTCATTTCCCCTAATTGGATGAAAGACTATATTTGTAAGCTAGAAGCAAGCCATAGAATAAGCTCGGATCATTTCCCTCTTATACTCACAGTGGTCAAATTGAACCAAAAAAAGAATCATCCGTTTAGATTTGAAAAGATGTGGATGCAGCATCCACAGTTCGAAAGCAAAATTAAAGAGTGGTGGAATAAGCCTATTGAGGGAATAGCCCTATTCAGAGTTGCCTCCAAACTCAAAAATGTTAAAAAGGAAGTTAAGAAATGGAATAAGGATTGTTTTGGAAATATCTTTGAGAAAAAGAAGACCATCAAGGAGGATATCAGTAGAATCCAGGAAAAAATTCAGCAAAATGGATATACCCCAGAATCCCACAGAGAAGAAAGTGATCAATTGATACAATATCAAGACATTATAACTAAGGAGGAAACCTTTTGGAGATAAAGATCTAGGGTGCAATGGTTGAAAGAAGGGGATAAAAATATTAAGTTTTTTCATCTTTCCACTTTGAAACACATAGCGAAAACTCATATTCATCACTTGAAAAAAGGAGATCAGAAGATAACAGAGGAAAAGGAAATAATGGAGGAAATGATCTCATTTTTCTCTTCCTTGATGAAGGCTAATAGAAACATCAACTTGCAAATCTAGGCTGATATCCTACGAGTGATTCCTCCACTGATCTCAAAGGAGCAGAATAATATGTTATGTTTTATCCCTAAGGAGGAGGAAATCTTCAAGGCTGTTAAATCTTTAGGAGGAGAAAAAGCACCTAGACCAGATGGATTCCCCATGTTTTTCTTTCAAAAGCTCTAGAAAAATATAGGGAAGGATGTCAGCAATGCGGTGAAGGAGTTTTTTGGAGCAAAACAGATGCTGAAGGAAATTAATGCCACTTTTTTGTGCCTTATTCCTAAGAAGGTTAGAGCTGAATGCCCTGATTAGTTTAGATTAGTTTGTGTAACTCATTCTATAAGATAATTTCCAAAGTTCTTATGATAAGACTAATTCAAGTAATCCCTTCATTAATTGCTGATCAGCAAAATGGATTCATTCCAGGCAGACAAATCCTCAACTCTATTATAACGGCGCATGAGAATATTCACTCACTGTCCAGCTCAAACACAGAGGGGTTCCTAATGAAAGTGGATATAGCTAAAGCATATGACAGGGTGGATTGGATGTTCCTTTCAAATAGCCTTATTACCTTTGGCTTTGAACAAAGAGTGGTTGAAATTATCAAACAACTGATATCTACAACTTCTATAGCTGTGTTGGTAAACGGAAGTTCGTCTCATTTTTTCAATCTGTCTAGGGGATTAAGATAGGGGGATTCGATCTCCCCTATTCTGTTCATTATCATGGCTGATAGTATGGGGTGATACCTAGGGGAATTAGTTTGTAAAGGATCATTTAAAGGTCTGAAACCCTCTTCGCATCCTTTAATTTTCTCCCATGGTCAATTTGTGGACGATACTATTTTCATGGGACAGTCTGAAGTTTCAGAAGCTAGAATTCTAAAGGAAGCTATAAATCTGTATTCCTCCGCCTCAGGACAGCTGATTAACTAGAACAAAAGTGTTGTATTCTTTATGAATACCCCAGTTTACAGACAGAACAAAATAGCAAGGATCCTTGAATGCTCCATAGGTGCTCTTCCCTCTACTTACCTTGGTCTCCCTTTAGGGTCAAAAGTTCCTGAAGCTTTTTGGGAAGGTCTTATTAACAAATTTAGTAAGAAATTAGTGGGATGGAAAGGCAATCTTCTAAGCCAAGGTGGAAAGCTTATACTACTCAAAGCAAGTCTTCAAAGCATACCTACATATGCTTTAAGTCTCTTCAAAATCCCTACTAAATTTTCAAAAGCTATTGAAAAACTTCAGAGAAACTTTCTTTGGTCAGGTACTAAGGAGAAAAGGAGAATGCCTCTTATAGCATGGGATAACATATGTAAACCTGTCAGGGAAGGTGGACTTGGTATAAGGAAAATTAGAAGTATGAACACATCCCTCTTAGCTAAACAAGGGTGGAGGGTTTATCAGGAAAAAAAAGAATATAGTAAAATATGGAAGCACAAGTACTTATTTAAGGCTAACTCACTCCCTGAATTCTTTTCTACTCTGGACATTTCTCATCCTTCTGCCATATGGGGGGCAGTCCAGGGAACAAAACATATTCTAGAAGAAGGAAGTTCATGGAAAGTTGGCAATGGTAAAAAGGTGAAGTTTTGGGAAGATATTTGGTTAAAAGGAAAACCTTTACAGGAAGAAATCCAAGATAAAGAGGTTATAGAAAGATGCAAGCAAAGAGTGGGAATTATGGTTTATCATTACTGGCAGAACAACTCTTGGGTTAACCTAATTGACTATGATCAAGATCTCAAGGAAATTCAATTATCCCTAAATGCTATATCTCTATATCCTAACCTTGAAGATAAAATTTTTTGGCATAAAGAGCCAAGCGGACAGTTTAAAGTCTCTTCCATTTTCACCTCTAAGGGAAATGGTAGCAATATGTTTTGGATGAGAGCCTGGATTAAGGGGCTCATCCCTAAAATCAAATTCTTTTTCTGGACCCTTCTCCAAAACAAAATATTGACTTTGGATAATTTACAGAAACGTAGAATTAATATTGTCAATAGGTGTATTCTATGTAAAAAAGACCTTAAAGATAGAGATCATTTGTTCGTGAATTGTTCCTTCACTCAACTAGTTTGGAAGGAGATTCTCAATTTGTGGGGTATTACATGGATTCACCACAAAAATGTGGAATTATCTTTCAAAAGCTGGTACTGCCGCTCAAAGAATCCTGAAGTTCTTTTTTTATGGAAACTTACTCTTCCCCATATTTGGAGGGGAATATGGAAGGAAAGAAATAACCGAATCTTTATAAATAAAGAACTTCCTGGATGGGTGGTAGGACAAAACATCATAAGAGCTTTAAAGGAGAATTTCTTGTCACAAAAGAATCCAAGCTCAACTCTTCAAATGGAAAATCCCTTGAGGATGGATAATTCTATTGGTAAACCTAATAATCCCAGAGTAGGAGTTACTTGGAATGTTCCCCCTCAAGGATGGATTAAAGGAAACTTTGATGGTGAGGCCAAAGGGAACCCGGGGAATGTTGGTTGTGGTGGAGTGTTGAGAAACCATATGGGAAAGGTAATTGATGATGTAGCTATCCCTATTGGAAAATTGAATTGTCACATTGCCGAAGCTACTGCTGTCCTTCAGACTCTCAAAATTGCTGTGGATTTGGGATATCCCAAATTGTGGCTTGAAGGGGACTCCTTGAATATTATAAATATTCTTAACAATATAAATACTGTGTCTTGGACCATAGAGAATAAGGTAATGGAGATGAAAACTTTAATCAAAAAATTTGAAGAAGTGATCATCACCCACACCTATCATGAAGCCAATGGTGTTGTAGATTGCCTAGCTAATTGTGAAGTTCGGACTGGTCAAACAGTGAGGTGGCATGAAACATTAGTAAAGAATGTGGATTTGAGGGCACTCATTCTTCATGATGCAACCCATGCAAAGGAAGGAAAGATCAAAGTGTATAAGAAATAATATTAGTAGGAGGAGTGGCAGTGCGGGGAAAGGACAACAATCATTAAAGAGTAAGGCCCTCAAGAGAGAGAAGAGGATCCTGAATAAGCATAATCAAAGCTGATTTTCCTATCAACTCAGCAACAGATGGGATTATTGCAATGACCTTAGCAATTGGGGTTCTAAGAAAATGAATATGGCAAGCGAAAGGAAGGGAGAACCTCGGAAATAGGAACCTAAGAGCTGTGATGAATGGAAAGAAAAACATGAAGTCTGGAGAATTTTGCAGAAAGGAAAAGTTGCGAGCTATTTGGAAAGACTTCATGGATCAAAAATGCATATCACTACATATTTTTTCAAAAATTGGAAGGATGAAAGGGTCACCCTGCATGGTGTCACAGTGAACTTAACAGAGGATTTTATAGCTGAGGTTACTGGGCTGCCTACCGATGGACTCAAATTCTCCAAACAAACAAGCATTTCGAATGAGACCTTTTGTAGGTTCCCCAAAACGGAAGTGGAAGAGCAGAAACTAGTCAAGAATGGGGATTTCTTTGAATTGGATCAGATTAAAGGGATATGGAGGGATGTCTTAAGCTGCATAAGGGAGTACTTCATTCTGGATAGAAGAAGTAAGCATGTGCACAAATTCCACTTTGTCTTAACCATTTTAGGCACAAGGTTAGTTTGTGTTTTCCCTTTTATCTATGTTTCTCCTTGGTCCAAAGTTTATATGCTCATAGGAAAAAGGAAATGCGCCCTATCCATCATGAAGGCCTAATTCTGTTAATCAAAGGCTACTGTAAGAATAATGCTATGGTTAAGCACCCTAAACAAGGGAAAAACAAGGAGTCAAGGAATAGAAAGAGTGAATGTGTTACTAAGAAAGGCAAAATCAAGTTCCATACTACTAAAAAGTAGATTGTAGAAGAAGATATGGAGCAGGTGAGTATTGATAAACCCAGTGAGGAAAACTTGGAGGAAGAAGAAGGAACTAAAAGTCGGGCTACAAACTCTAATGAGGATGAAGAATGTCTTGAGAAGAATGAAAAATATGATGTTAATACAAAGGAGGATTCTGCAAACAAAACTGAAGACGCTGAGGAAAACTAGAAAGAGGCAGAGTCTGATTTTGTCTAGGATGACCCTGTTGAGGACCCAGCATCAAAGAACGAAAAGGAAACCACAAGGCAGGATGATAATCAAGATATGGAAATGGAAATTCAAAATGGAATTAAAGAGTGGGAACATAAGGGTCGAGAAGATGTCATTGAAGAAGACAGGAACAGTCCTAATAAAAATTTTGAGGAATGGAGGGGGAAAAAATTGAATGATGAAACACATACACCAATGAACTGGGTTAATTTCAAAGCAGAGGCATCTTCTCAATTTGATTCTTGGATGTGCAGGGAGGTTATGAACCTCAAAATGAAAGTGGAAACAATGGAAGATACCTTGAAAGAGGTATGGAGCAAAATCAGCAATATGGATAATCAGATAGGAGAGATCCCAGCCAAGCTCAAAGCCTATGAGAAAAACCTCTGGGAACTAATTAAGGACAATAGAATGAAAATAGAGGAAGCTACGTCTAATATTTGTGCTGCTACTGTCAATATTGGTAAAAGAGCCAGTGAGGAGACTAAAGCTTTGGAGGGACCTAGCAAAAGAATGAGACAAAGTACTAAAAATAAGGTAACACAAAAAGGAGCAATGCTGGTGGAAACCACTACCCAGGATACTGTTTTGAAAGAAAAAGAAACAATGAAAATGATATTGGAACTGGATGAATAATCTGGTTCCTCTTGCTAGTAAAGAATCTAGTCTAGTTCTTTGTTTTCTTGTTGTCTTCCTATGTCTAAGGTGGTGCCAGATCTCTATTTTTTTGGGTTGTGACCAGTTGTCTTTCCAGTGGTTTCAGGTCCATTTAAAACCTATTTTTGCTACTTCCTTATAGTAGTTTTTATACTTTGTCTGTGTTTTGGTTGCTCTATCTTTTTTCCTTGTACTAGGGTTTCGAAGCCCCTTCAAAACCTTCTTTTACCATAATCTAAAACAACTTCACATGTCATATTAAAAATATTTGACCCTCCCTATTAGCCTATAATCTTATAATCCTTGGGTCAAATCTAGTATTTAAGGTTAGTGGTAATTGTTAGTACCGACTGCAAATATTATAGATTACCTAGGTCCTATTTTAATTTATTTTGGGAATGTTTCACTTTATGACCATTGTCAAATAGATGAACTGACCCATGTACCACTCTAATATATTTTTTCACATTAAGTTTATTACCATTGTTTGGTAACTTTCAAACTTTTGTCATGTTTATCATGACACTAAATCCTTAATTCAGAAATAGAGACTCATATATATATTTGTGTGTGTGTGTGTGTGTGTGTGTGTGTGTGTGTGTGTGTGTAATTAAGGGTTATTGTGTCACTCACCTTTATTAAAGTAAAATGAGATTATAATAAATATGAAAGCTATCAAAAATTTATGATATGATAAGAAGTGTAACCTATCCACAAATATGCCCCAAGACTAACCAAAAGAGGCCCTCAACACCAAAAATAACTATACCAACCCATGAACCCAAACCCCACCAATTGGGAGACAAAAACCATAAACAAAACTACCCAAAAAACCAAACCTCATAACTCCAAAAAGTTACTCACCTAACCCTTATCCTTCCATCACCATTATGCCCCTCCCTCACCATATCCACTATGTGAATTAAGTAGCATGCATGATGGTTTAAGGAAGAGTCACCATTTCTTCTACTTCATCATTACCATCCATTATTCTTGATCAACTTAATTCCCTACATATTCACTATAAGGATTAAAGATTTTGTTTAGGTTCCCATAAGAGGAAACTATCTTTTTGGAAAAAAACCACATTTGAAACCACCCTAAACACTACATCCTCAGTAATCTTAAACTTTAAATCCATACTATCCCCCTCAACACTAATAATCCTCATCTCATAAAGTTGAGTCATAGGGGCCTTATTATTCTTCTTTTGTATTTTTTTTCTAGCTTCATCATGGGCATACCTAGTGTATTATCTATAAATACTATGAGATGATAAGGAAAGACATCCTTACACTCAGAACATTTGAGTTTATTTTTAGCACTATGGAAATTTGTGTCTAAATGACCATTTTTAAAGTACGCATGACTTATTAAGGGTAACCATTCATAATATAGGTTTTTATTCCAATAGTGACCCTTGACCTTCAACTTTATGGCAAGTGGAAGGTCATGAAAAACATCTTAGTAGAATAGGATACATGTAAATCTAGTGTGATAATTTTTTTAGGTAGAGGTTTCCACCTCTAAGAATTTACCCAAGGCACCACCAATGGTCAATAACATTCCACAACCCATAATTTCATTAGAAGATTTATGTTCAAACCCAAATGGACCTAGTGGTAAGGGTTTTCTAAACATGGTTAACTAGAGGAAACCAAGGTTTCTCAAAAATAAGATGTTGTTCCTAGGTCTAGATATTAGCTTGGAAGACATTGTTTCAGTCTTCAAGGCTATCAAAAATCATAATGAAAAAAACCCTTATGTAGGTGTTATTTTTCAAACTTACATCCATTAATGGCTACCACATATCTAAATCCCACTTATGTAGAATTGGTAGACTTGGAAAGAAATAGTTAAATATTCAGATTATTCCCCTAGAAGTGAACCAAACCCCCTCTTAGAGCACTACCTCTAGTGTCTCATACCTAAAATAAACTAATAACATAATATTTATAAACCCTAATGACTTCACGATAGTTTTTTATAGCTTATCCAAACAAGATACCTCTACATCAAAGGATATGAACCCTTTTTGAACCTTTGCAACCTTATCCTACCAAAATCAACACATCCCCCAAGAGTGGATTAAAATATAAGACTACCATTTTTGTCTCCTTTATATTAATCACCTTTATAAAAAACCTACCAAACCCTAGTTTAATATCCATCTAATCCATCACCACCCTACTTGTCTCTGCCATCACCATTAAGATATTCATCATAACCTTCACTGAGCATGATACTACCACCAAGCTACACTCTTAAATCCTAGCATCACCATCAATAAATGTTTTCAATAGAGTAAAATAGGATCTTGACATCAACCCCTTAGGATGATGTTTTTTTACCATAATACATGTGTGTGTGTGTGTGTGTGTGTGTGTGTAAAAATCATCTTAAGTGGTTAATGTCAAGAACCTATAAAATTACAAGATAGTTTAAGGTATTATTATAAGATAATTTTTCATTATCAATGGCTATACAAAATTACATATTTCACCTAAAAAATTGTTAGAGATGAATATGAAGTTACAAAGTTCAATTCATATCCACACAATTTTACCAAGGGAAATATGGGAGAAAGATAATCTAGGATTGGATTTAAAATTATAGATATAAAAATTCATGAGATACATAAATTTGAGTTTGATCCCTCTTCTGATTATTTTAAATATAAAAAAGTGCTTGAGTTATTAACGAGCATTGATCAGGGTCAGTCTAACTCAACCCTATAACTCAACACCCCCTCCCCATTTTATATTAGGTCATTTTTAAAAAAATAGGATTTTTAAATAAATGTGATTTAATAAATAGATAAAAGCATAAAAATACATTAAATACTTAGTCATATCACCCTAGAAGAAACTAGTCACTCGCTAGGTGTAGGGTTAGTTCTGACTACTAAATTTAATATCAATTATCCATATTTACTAGATTTGTTAAGAGATGATTATTAGAAAACACAAATAGATATATCATGTATATAATAGTGATATAATCCTAATATATATTATAGATAATCATACCTTAAATCCCCATGACAAATAATCTAAGAGCCTTCTTATCTCTTGTATATTTATTGTTATATTTAGCATGTATTTTTGTATATGTTTTGAAAATTAAAATTAAGGATTTATTCTAATAATTTCTATCTTATTGGTGTAGTTTAATCAAAATTAGGATAAAATTGGGTGTTGTATCCAATCTCCATCATTATAACTATCCCATCCCTATCGTTAAATCATGTTTGATCACATAAGCCAAAAATATCATTAAGCATTTATATAAATGTTATCACATTTAACCAATAATGATAAAATATGTAGTAAAATAGTATTTTAGGGTTTTTAAGGGAGAAATAAATTCTATTACATTTAATTCATCTCTTAGTAAATTGTTTAGCCACCCTTAGTGGGGCCACATGTAAAATTATAATTTTCACTAAACACCCAAAATTAGACTCTGAAAATTAATGTGAAACACTTGGTAAATTAAAAAGATTTCATATCTAACAAGAATCCTCCAAAAAACTCTAGGAGATCATACAAGATAAAAATGTGAATGTAAAAATAGCTCCCCTAATATTGATAAATAGTTTTCTCATGGCCATTGGTGATGAATTTTTTATTAGGGTAATAATAACTTTTTTAAAATCATTTGATAAATCAGTGGGTTTCTTAGGATCTCCATCGAGATTCCCAATCAATTAGGGTACTTCTCTTATTTCTCTCACTGCAATCTCTAGTGAGCATTAATGGCCAACCAAATTTCAAATTTTTAAAAAGTGATAATTTGGTTTTATTTTATTTTCACTTACCACTTTTTATTTTGTTTTGATATCAAAATTCACTTTCAAAGTGATAACTCTCTATTGTATAGTCACATTGTCAATCATGACTTTACTTACATTATTAATTCCTCTCCATACAAGATCACTGATGGTGGTATGAGATATCATAAAATTATTTAAACCCCATAAAATAGTAATATGTTCAATATTTGTTTAAAGGACTTTAATTATTCTTAAAAAAATATTTAGCTTATATTTCACCCCATATTGAAACTGAATTACTTTTCTAATACAAGTTATGCAAGTTAGATAGAAATTATTTAATTTTACTCAATTCTAATTTAATTCATATAATCTTATATAAGTATATTATACATGGGCAAATGGTGTATGAATAAATCTTCGAAACTAAAAATTTATAATTTTCTAACTATGTAACTAGATAAAAACTAGGAAATAAATATACAAGATCAAAAACTGAAATTATATACATATAATAGTTTGGTAACCTCCATGACTAGTGTAGTCCATGATCCCTTTCTTGACCACTTGTAAATATTCACACATAATGTACACATTAAAATTATTTATCCCTATAATATCCAAATAAATGAAATTAAAAAAATTGCAAGTAGAAAGCATACTCCCACAAGGCATATATAAACATTAAATGAATAATAGTATATCAAATACATAATATGGTATAATTACCAATGTAAAGTGTATAAACATCCATATACCTAAACATTATGATATGAATACACTAGATAAAGTATTTGAGTCAACCATAATCATCAAGGAAAATATCCTAAATCAAATAATATAAATTCTTTCTCTATGTCTCTAAATTAAGTACATATATAAGTTAAAAACATAAATAATCCACATATACATAGAAAATGCTCAAGAAAATACATGAAAAGTATAAATAATAACATTGGCTTAAATAGGAAATCACCCAAAGTCTACATATAAGTAATATAAATATCATAAAACTAGCTCTATTAGGAACATCATGTGTATGGGTGTGTAATAAAATTTTCTAAATGTAATAACACCAATAATGATATACAATGCATTATGATTAAGTTCATATGTGTCATCCCAAGAATAATTATGTTTAGTTGAATTTAAAAAATCAAGTTATATGAAAAACATTCCTCACATCCCCCTCCCCTTATTCAAAATTCCTCCTTAAAGTCACTAAAAAGGGTGGGAATTTAGACCCTCAAAGTATGGAATCCTCTCATGTGATATTTTTCTTGCTATATCATCTTATTAGAATATATTGTATTCTATATTATGGTCTTAAATTCCTAGCATCTTATGTGTGAGTATCAAAATGGTATCCATATTTATACTTCCTAATACCTCTACCTTCAATGTTGTATAAATAAAAACTTCTTTAATTTCAAGTATATATCACGATAATAATGGAACATGAAACTAATTATATGATATGTGGAAATTCTAGGTGACATGATAATAATCCAATGGTCCAATAAAATGAGGATTCATCTTAGAACCCTTTCCATAATAGATATGATCTTATTGGGTATCACTCTCAAGAACACCTTGTTGTCCATTATGAAGTGTTGATCAATTCTATTCACATCAACATACTTATTATAATTCTATTTCATATCTTTTATACACTTTTGAGTCTAAATAACTGATCAATATATGTATTAAAACATGGTAGAACTAATGAATATCATGTCCTCAATGTGACCCCAAAAGTTTACTATACTATCTAATATATTACACCTTGTATGACATTAGATCAGTCAATTTTTATAGGAGATTTTGTATTAAAAATCAAATAGATATGAATATAAATATTTAATAGGAAAAATAACCCATCATGTCCATGTAAACCATGCAATTTAATATTTGGATGACTTGAGCATTCTAACCATCTATCTTAGGATGATAAGTATTGAAATTTATGTTGGTTCCTAATTATTCTTATTAAGTGGTATAAAAATTCAAGATATAAATTATATTTATATAGTTTATTATCTTAATAGGAATCCTATATATTCAAAATATATCATATATGAATAATTTATCCACTATTGTATCATTTTAAGGTGTATTTGTCAAATAAATGTGTGTTATAATAGTTAAATTTTCAAAAAAAGTTATGATTGTGTATACACAATATTTTTAAAACTTTATCAATTAATATTTTTATTTATTTTGAAATAACCCATTGATTCTCAGTATATCTAAGTCACACCCTAAGGGGTGCACTGAGAAAGGGGTGGGAAAACCATTGGTGCTTCATAGGATTAATTTCCCTTTTTACCATTTGATATCTACACACTTGTCTCTTAAAAAACACTCCCCTAAGATTTTCCTCCTATTTTTCACCCTCTTAAATCCTTTTACCATATTAATTATCTCTTTCCCTAACTTAAAACTCTTTTTGGTAATTTACATGACATAGTTGGCCACATCAACCTTGTATTGTTATTTACAAAGCTTACTAGGAACTAGGCTGGCCCATGGCTGACATAGTTCATAACCTAGTTAGTTTTTTCCAATTTCAATACTAGGTCATGTTAAAAATTTGGATTTTATAGGCCAAATTACTACCCCTACTATTCAAAACATTCCCTATAATTGTTAAATCCCCTATACAGCTGATCAAATTGGTGAATTATAGTCTAAAGGCATGAACAAAGGGATATGTAGGTAGTCAAGTATCAAATGCAATCAAGATAAGGACCTAAAACAATGTTACATAATCAAGTTTTTTCACAAGGATTATATTTTTAAATAAGAAATTTCTTTATCAATATTTAGTGACAAGTGCTTATGATCATGAGGAAAATACATGAATAAACCATTTATGGGGAAAAAAACAAGCATGGAGATGAAGATTAATATGGCAGTGAGTTTTCTCATATGGTTCATTTTTGCCAATGGACTGATCAAGCAACCATGAAGAAGAATGAAAATCAAATCTGCCTTTGAGCCTTCTTTGAGGTCATTGACAAGCTATAGTCACATACAATTATAAAGTTAACCTACAGGCCTGTAGGAGGAATAAATTTGTAATGTGGATAGGAGTGTCATAGAAAAAGGAATATTCAAGTACAAAATGCCTTATATGGGGTTAATCATCATATGTACCTATAGTTAGTCACCAAAAATATAACTCTACAAGTTCCTTTTTGGGATATATCAATTTTTTTGTATGGAACTCTAATTTGAAAAGTTTAATCACAAATGCTTAAATAGTATGGTGCTAAAGTGTTTCTTATAAGAGACATGCAAGGTGTGGTTATTTTTTGAAAATAGACATGAAACATTAACCTATAGACTTGTACAAAAAATTAACCTATAGTTACCCTAAGATGTCCCAGTCAAGAAGGTTTTTTGTTATTCTAAGGGTTTCTAGTTATTTTCAATGAGGTTTTATGTGCCAAGGATGATGGTCATTCACAAGGTTTAGGTTATAAAACATGTGAGGCCTTGATAAGAACCAATGAAGAATTAATCAAGCTATATAAATTATGCCTATAGAAGATGTACCCTAAAATAGTCTCCTATAAACATTCATTGAATGAGAGAACTATGTTAAAGTGAAGGATTGATTAATAGCTAACGACACTTCATAGAAATATATGATATCCAATGCATGGTGGATTGTGAATAATGCTCATAGGAACTTATCTAATTAGGTCATCCAACTAAGGGCCACCTAAAACTCACACAAGGTACCTAAGTTGCATTTGATCACCAATAAAAAATTCTAAGACACTTAGGAAGATTACCTCAATCTAGGGTTTGAAGTCCATGGTGAGAAGGCAACTAATACATCAGGCATTAAGGAATATATATTTAGAGGCTATTAAAATTGACCTACTAGTCTATATAGCTATAACCATCCTTAATACTAGACTTATAGGCCTATAAGTTTACTTATAGATAAAATCAAGGGATCAAAAGCAAGAGTACATGTTTGTTTTTTTAGACTTTACATCAAGTTTTTTCTTTCCCAAGTGTTTTCTTTCTCAAAATTTTTTCAGGCTAAGAGTGGGAACAATTTCCTTAGAATTTTTCTTTAAGGGAAAAGTGATTTCAAATGACTTTTCAAGAAGTTTGAAAGAATTACAAATGGTAGTTTAGTGAAGGGAAAAGGTGCAATTCAATAATCTCAAAGGGTATGTCCCCTTTAAGAAGGTTCATTTTAAAAATATTGAAGGGTATGTACCCTTCAGGAAAGCTTAAAACATAAGTCCGAAGGGACAAATTCAAGAAGTCATTTCCAAAATTTCTAAAGAGGACATTTTACAAAATCCCAAAGGGTATGTACCCTTTAAGAAAGTTCAAAAGATAAAGTCTAGAGGGTTACTTTAAAAAGGCCAAAAAGACACTTTTATGTTTTCTAAAATAAAGTCCAATTCAAAATTCTAGGGGGATTTTTTTCAAAAGGAAAATTCATTCACATAAAACTTGAAGGGTATGTGCCCTTTAGGAAAGTACATTTGCAAAAAACCTCAAGTATTTTTCAAGGGAAAGTGTACCTCTTATGTTTCCAAAGGGTCACTTGGACAAAATCCTAAAGGGCATCTTCAAGTTGCCAAAGGGTATTTTCAAAAAAGTCACTTGGAAAGAATCTCAAAGGGTATCTACCCTTTGGGAAGGTTCACTTCTAGATTTTAAAGGACATTTTTAAGAATCTCAAAGGGTATGTGCCCTTCTAGAAAGTTACTTTCCATGATTTTGAAGGGTTGGTTTATGCTTCTAAAGGGTCACTTCTGAAGGCCTGAAGGGCTCTTTCTTTTGAAGACTCCTTAAGATAAAATCCCAAAGGAAATATTTCCTTTAGAATTTTTGTCTGATACAAATAATTGGCAAATCCTAAAGACAAAATTAAAGTTTGATGGGTAATTTGAGAGATAATTCCCATAGATAATTTATCTATGAGAAAATAACCAAGGAAAATCTAAAGGAATAAATAAGGAAATGAACAATTCATATGGGAAAATAACCAAGGTAAAATTGAGAAGCAATAAAACCCAAAATAAAAGAAAATCCAAGGGAAAATAGACATAGGAAAGTCATGGGCAATTTGTCTGACGATATCAAAGAAAGAACAGAAGCACAAGATAAGCCATAAAATATACCAAAGAAATGCATGCATAGAAGTGAATAGATTGAGATAAAAAGACCAAGAAATAACAATGAATTTAATCTAAATGCATCTCTCACTCATCAAGATCCTTGTCCATGCAAACTATATTTATTTATAGTGGATTGGTTAAATATTTAGTTGAATATTTGATAAAAATCATGTGTATCCTTGGTTTTCATGTAATTCAAAGATTTCAATGTTTTAGGTAGTTCAAGAGGAGTTCTTCCTCCAAGATGTGGCATAGTTTTTCATGCAAGTGGAGACCATTAAAGGTTGACTAATCTTGAGTTGGTATTGAGTAGACAAGCTTGTTACACATCTTCCTTGTTTTCCATGAAAAGGGGAATAAACTCTTCTTCTAACTCAGATTTCAAATAGATCAAACGGATTTCCTTATTTAGATAATTGGCATAGTATTCCATAAAAAAGAGAAGCTTGACTTTCAATGATCCCACCATCCATACTTCTACACCAACCTTGGATTTATGCATGTTTGGAGATTTTTGGAGATTGTATTATTTATTTTAAATATTAACCTTTCAAACATGGCCCCACTACCATAATTCTATGCCAAAGTTTGGAGAGGCATGCAAATTTTGTAAAGGGATAAGATTTTATTGAATATTCTAAACATTGTAAAAGGTGTTAAGTCTTAAGTTAATTAATCAAGACTAACCCTTTCCCTTTTTTGAACTTTATTTAAGGCTATTTTAGGTTTTGAAAATATTATTTATTGGCTTAAACAAGACATTTAGAAGGATCCCTAAAGTTGGAAGAAAAGAAATTATAAACTAGATCAATGATCAATAAATAAATTTATGTTATGAATCTGAGTTTGGAGAGAAGAATAGTGTGTATTTTATTATGCATCAGTGTATAAGTAAGATTTTTCTCTTTTTTTCAGGTCCCTTCCTCACTTATCTTTCTTTATCTCACCCTTTTTTAGGTCATTTGAAGAGGTTTTCAACCTTTTATCTAAAGCATTTTTGCTTAAGGACAAAATTATAAATTTCATTTGATTATATGTGTGCATTTATTTTAGTAAATTCAAAGGATTTAAAAAGCTCAAGTGGATCACCCCATTAGATAGGATTTCTTTTAAGTTTCCCTTCCCCTTTTCAACCAAAAAATCATAGTAGTCAGATCTAATTGATACATCTAAAGGGAACTAACCCTCTCTAGAGGTTCTTCTCATCATAGAGTCACCCACACTCTAAGAAGTTCTAATTATATCAACTAGAGTGAGGGTGTGTTTTACACATCTTCAATTATGGTGCACTCGAGAGTGATAATAGTTTTTAGCATGCCTGGTGGGACCAACTTATAGTACATCATCTTCAGATCTAGTTTTCATTACTCCTATGGTCCTCATCTCAAGGCAAAAGGTACATTTTTTAACATAATTCCAATTATCTTCATGAATTTATAGGCTATGGTAGCCTATAAAGAAGAATTTGATCATTCTTTTCCCTTTCAGTATTTATAGTATGATCCCCATGACCTATATCAACCATGTGAAGAGTATACAGATCCTTATCAGTAGTTTGAAACCTCATACCAGTCCTATAACCATGATCCATATGCATCTCATCCTCATCCATATGAGCCTTACCCATTCAAATATCAATCACCCTTCCAAAACTCTCTAAATTTTCATGATGAAATAGAGTAGATGAGGATGGTAAACTAAATGATTGCCAAAGAGTTATCAGCTTACAAACAAGAGTTATTTGATAATCAATCTCAGTATTAAAAAATAAATACCTCTCATTACTCCATATCAATATCCATGGATTTTAGGTCCATCTCAGTAAGAAACTTTCCCAATCATGCCTCAAGATGTAATATTTACAATACTAAAAGCTCTTAAACCCAAGTTTCCAACTTGAAATTAGATACAACAACCAAGCATAAGCTCAAATGATGAAATTAACCCTAAATTCATTGTTGAAATGCAACCCTCACCCCTTCCTCCTCAAAATCCCAAATCCTATTCTTTATGGAAATTAATTAAATAAATAGTGTAGAGAGGATGTGATAGTTATTCAGTTTCAATATCCTTAAGAGAAAAATTAGGAATCTATGGCACAACCATTAGATCTTTCTCACATTTTATATTAATTTTAGAGATTTATTGTGCCTATCCTAGAAAAATATCCTATCCTTTCTAAATCAAAAGATGAAGTTTCAACTAATGAAGATGAAAGAGTATTGCATAATCATAAGGAAGACATCATCATTGACACATTTAGTGTTAAAGATGAAATTGATGAAGTCAAAGAGGTTGCTACTGTGATTGAATATTAACTTAGAATAAATGATGAAATTCAATAAGAAAACACTTTAATTTTTCAACTTAAATTTGTTTTCCATGAGCTTATTGATCCAAAAGGGATGCCATCCATCATGAAGAATAAGAGCTTGCAGAAGTGATAAAAAATGAGTACCAATTAACAAAAGAAGTTGAAGATAATTTTCAGCCTTATGTTCTAATTATACTTCAATTTAGGAGAACAAGTCTTTAGATTTATTTGATGACTTTTGTTCAGGGTAATCTTTACTAGAATGTGGTACATTATAGGATGAGAAGAGTGCTTTCACCAAGAAAGAAGCAATTGTTTTCATAGAAAATAACATGTTTGAAAATATCAAGCATGGTTATCAACCTCTTTCATCATATTTATATGCTTGTATACTTTTGGAAGTTGATTATGAACATAAACAACTTCAAGAAGTCACACAATTAGAATCATCTCTCTTAGAGTTCAGCCTTGAACATTGATAAAGAAGACACAACATGCTAGTCTACATGATCAACATCAATAATTGGGCATGTTCTTGAAAAGTACATAGATCTAGGATCATGATGATTGGTTCTTGGATCCATACTTATAATCAATGTACCTAAGGATGGAGGTTGGAATCCAAGTTGCACCATCAAGAAAACATGAGCATCTAATTACTCCTAGTTATAGAAAAGAGATATGAAGAGATGGAAACTATATTTAAAGATTCTATGGGGCATCAAATATATTTACTTTTGATCTATGAGGACCAACAAGGTGGAGGTTGGTTTGAACATAATATAATACCTTTAGTTTCATTATTCTAAGTGTTTTTTTACACATGCTTTTATTAGTACTTGTTTTTCCTTTTAGTATTGTTATTGTCCTTTCCTCTAAGTGTACATGTGCACATGTTGTTATTGAGTCAGTTTATCTTTTTTGTTTTGGTCTCTATATTTTTCAATTTTTAGTGTGTATCCAAGTTTGTCATAACTAGAGTTTCTGAGTTCTTTGACTAGCAAGCTGGTCAAACCCTAAAAGTTGCCAAATTTTTGAATAATTTGGCTTGACAAGGCCAAATTAATACCCCTACTATTTGAAACTTTCCCTAGAACAATTAAATCCCCTATACAGCTGTTCAAACTAGTGAATTACAGTCTAAAGACATCAACAAAGGGATATGTATGTAGTCAAGTATCAAATATAGTCATGATGAGGACCTAAAATAATGTTACACAATCAAGTGTGTTCACAAGGATGATACGTTGAAATAAGAAAGGTATTTATCAATATTTAGTGACAAGTGCTTATGATCATGAGGAGAATACATGAACAACCCATTTATGGGGTGAAAGACAAGCATAAAGATGAAGGTTAAGGTAGTCGTGAGTTTTCTCATATGGTTCATGTTTGCCAATAGAGTGATCAAGCAACCATGAAGAATAATGAAGATCAAATCTGCCTTTGAGCCTTCTTTGAGGTCACTGATAGCTACATTCCATAGAATCTAAGACACCTACAACAAGTTCAAAAAGCATATCTCTTACTCAAAATGTCACATACAATTATAAAGTTAACCTACAAGCCTGTAGGAGGAATAACTTTGTAAGGTGGATAGGAGTGTCATGGAAAAAGTCATATTCAAGTTCAAAAGAAGTTATATAGGGTTACTCATCATATACACCTACAGTCAATCACCAAAAAGATAACTCTACAAGTTCCTTTTTGGGCTATATCAATATGGAACTCCAATTTGAAAAGTTTAATCACAAATGGTTAAATAGTATGGTGGTGAAGTGATTCTATATAGGAGACATGTAGGATGCGGTTATGTTTTTAAAAGAGATGGGAAACATTAACCTATAGATATTTATAAAAAATTAACCTATTATTTCCATAATATGTCTTATTCAATAAGGTTTTTTATTATTTTAAGGGTTTCTAGTTGTTTTTAAGCAGGTTTTGTGTGCCAAGGGTGATGTTGATTCAAAAGGTTTAGGTTATAAAGCATGTAAGTCCTTGATAAGATCCAATGAATAATTAACCAAGTTATAAGAATTATGCCTATAGAATATGTACCATACAATAGTCTCCTATAAACATTCATTGAATGAGAGAATTATGTTAAAGTGAAGGATTGATTAGTGGCTAAAGACACTTCATAGAAATATATGATATCCAATGCATGATGGATTGTGAATAATGCTCACAGGTACTTCTTAGATTAGGTCATCCATCTAAGGGACACCTATAACTCACATAAGGTACCTATATTTGAGTTTGATCACCAATCAAACATTCCATGACACTTAGGAAGATTGCCTCAATCTAAGGTTTGAAGGCCATGATGACAAGGAAACTAATGCATCAAGCATTAAGGAATATATATAAAGAGGCTAGTAAAGAAGACCTATTGGTCTATATAGCTACAACCATCCTTAAGACTAGACTTATAAGCTTGTAAGTTAACCTAGAGATAAAAGGAAGGGATCAAAAGCATGACTATTGGTTTGTTTTTTTAGACTTTACATTAAGTGTTTTCTCTCCAAAGTGTTTTCTTTCTTATAATTTTTTCAAGCTAAGAGTGGGAATAATTTCCATAGACTTTTTATCCTAGGGAAAAGAGATTTCAAAGGAATTTATAATAAGTTTGAAATAATTACAAATGGAAGTTTGGGGAAGGGAAAAGGTGCAATTCAAGAATCCTAAAGGGTATGTGCCCTTTAAGAAGGCTCATTTCAAAAATCTTGAAGGGTATGTACCCTTTAGGAAAGCTCAAAACATAAGTATGAAGGGACAAATTAAAGAATTCCTTTCCAAATTTTATGAAGAGGACCTTTTAAAAAATATTGAAGGGTATGTACCCTTTAGGAAAGTTTAAAAGACAAAGTTTGAAGGGTCACTTAAAAATGCCAAAAGGACACTTTTATTTTTTCCAAAAGAAAGGCTAATGAAAAATTCTAAGGGGCTTCATTTTCAAAAGGAAAGTTCATTCATAGAAAAATTGAAGGGTATGTACCTTTCAAGAAAGTACATTTATAGAAATCCCAAAGGACTTTTCAAGGGAAAGTGTACCTTTTATGCTTCCAAAGGGTAACTTGGAAAAATACCAAAGGGCATCTTCAAGTTGTCTAAGGTAATTTTTAGAAAAGTCACTCAACAAGAATATATAAGGGTATCTACCCTTTGGGAAGGTTCACTTCAAGATTTCAAAGGAATTTTTCAATAATCTTGAAGGGTATGTGCGCTTCTAGAAAGTTACTTTCCAATATTTTGAAGGGTTTGTTTATGCTTTTGAAGGGTCACTTATGAAGTCTCCAAGGGCTCTTTCTTTTAGATAGTCCTTAATACAAAATCTTGAAGGAAACATTTCTTTCAAAAAATTTGTATAAAGTAAACAATTGGAAAATCTTGAAGATAAAATCAAAGTCCATAGGGTAATTTGAGAGATAATTCCCATGGAAAATTTGTCCATGTGAAAACAACCAAGGAAAATCTAAATGAAGTAATAATTCCTATGGTAAAATAATCATGGGAAAATTGAGAGGTAATAAAGCTCAAAAGAAAAGACAAGCCAAGGGAAATAAACATAGGAAAGTCACAAGCAATTTATTTGAGGATATCAAGGAAAGAACATAAGCACAAAACAAGCCATAAAATATGACAAAGAAATGCATGCACAAAAGTGAAGAAACCAAGAGTAGAAGGGAAAGAAATAATAAGAAATTCAATCTAAGTGCATCTCTCACTCATGAAAATCCTTGATCCTTGTCCATGCAAGCTGAAGCTATTTATAGTGGATTAGTCAAATATTAAATTGACTATTTGATGAAAATCATGCCTCTCCTTGGTTTTTATGCAATCTAAAGATTTCAACATTTTAGGTATTTCAAGTAGAGTTATCCATCCAAGATGTGGCATAGCTTTGCATGTAAGTGGAGACCATTAGAGGTTGACTGATCTTGAGTTGGAGTTGAGTAGACAAGCTTGTTATACATCTTCCTTATTTTCCATGCAAAGGGGAATAAACTCTCCTTCTATCTCATCTTTTAAAAAAATCAAATGGAGTTCCTTATTTAGAGATTTGGTAAAGTATTGCATGCAAAGGGGAAGTTTGACTTTCAATGGTCCCACCATCCATACTTATACACCAAACTTAGATTCATGCATGTTTGGATATTTTTGGAGAGTGTATTGTTTATTTTAAATATAAACCTTTCAAACTTGGCCCCACCACCATACTTATATGCCAAAGTTTGGAGAAGCATGTAAATTTTGTAAAGGGAAAATATTTTATTGAATATTTAAACATATAAAAGTTATTAAGGCTTAAGTTAATTAATCAATACTAACCCTTTCCCTTTTTTGAACTTCACTTATGGCTATTTTAGGTTTTTAAAATCTTATTTATTGGCTTACTCAAGGTATTTATAAGTTTCCCTAAAGTTGGAAGAAAATAAATTGTAAGCTAGACTAGTGATCAATAAATAAATTTATATTTTGAATCTAGGTTTGGAGAGAAGAAAAGTTTGTATTTGATTTTGAATCAATGTATAAGTGAGATTTTTCTCCTTTTATAGGTCCCTCCCTCACCTATCTTTCTTTATCTCACCCTTTTGTAGGTTATTTCATGAGGTTTTCAACCCTTCATCTGAAACATTTTTGCTTAAGCACAAAATTATAAATTTCATTTGATTATATGTGTGTATTTATTTTAGTAACTTTAAATGATTTAAACAATTTGGGTTCATCACCCCATTAGATAGGACTTCTATTAAGTTTCCCTTCTTCTTTTCAACCCAAAAATCATAGTAGTCAAATATAATTGATAAATATAAAGGGAACTAGCCCTATCTAGAGGTTCTACTCATTACACAGTCATCCACACTTTGAGAAGTTCCAATTATATCTACTAGAGTGAGGGTGTGTTTTACACATCTTCAAGTAGGGTGCACTCTAGAGTGATAACATGTCAATTATGCCAAATTTATCAGCCTAAATTTTTTGAAAGGTATAGTGTTAGATCCAACTATATAAAAACATTCATTTCACCATTTATAAGAGAAGAGAAGTAAAATTAATATATATTGTGCATATACTTATCCACCATTCTACTTAAAGAATAAGCTTAGGGTTTCATACTTTCTTTGGAGATACAGATCTTGTCTCACGGAGAATTATTTTAAATTCAATGATAGGTTATGTATCCTATATCTAATTTATCCTTATCATTCCTATATACCATAATAAACTCTTAAGAAACACATTGGCCAAGAGAGAGATTGAGGCTTGACATGTTCATCTTCAAAGGTAAGTATTCCTAACTTTGTTCTTCCTTTGTAAGAGTAGGTAGATATGCATTTTCATCTACCTTACATGCATTAAGATTACATATACATTGATGTGAGTATATGTATTATATGCATGTTTACATTTGATGTTTATTACCCCCAATTTATGCCACAAGATTTGGTGAGCACTAAATTATATTTACTTTATTTGTTATTAGTATAGTGAATAAGAAAACATAGGACCTAGTTATGGTTATTACATAGTTTTGCTTGATTGCAGGATTTGGAACCCTCCCTAGTGATATTATTGTGGTAATATATCCATTTTCTATGTATATTGAGTCCATATTGGTCATGACCCTAATTATATAATGTATCCCCAATCAAAAGTGTAAGTAGGATTTATCTTCTCTGAGTTAGGATTGATTTGTAGATCTGCTACATTTCTCATTGCATATATATTGCATCATGTCAATAGGATGAATTAGGTAGAGAAAAAATTATTTCCATGTAAATATTGTACCACTTCCATTATATAATCTCAAGAGGGTATAAAACCTTTCTATATGTGGGTGCTCGACCTTAACCCACTATACATCAATGAAACAAGCTGTAAAATATGTAATATCATACTACAACCCAAGACATTAACATATTTATCTTATATTTGAATGAATATTATTCACTCTAATGTGTGATAATGGGATTAGTGATACTCTAACAATACCAATATTCATAAATCATCAAAACTACGTGCATAAGTATGCCTTGTATAATGCAAGTGGCCATGTAATTAAAAAGTATAAACAACATATTTTTTATTTAGGGCCCTTTGTGAATATATAATTTATCTCACTCCCTAAAATAAAATATCCTCATGAACTTGATTTAGGATTCATCTTTATAATTTTTTAAAAATCTTCATCACTACTAGCTTGTAGTATCTCTAGCTCAAGGCATATACAACCATGCTCTCCTTTCTATTAATATTTATGATGTCAAATTCAAACTCAAATAATATATTTATTTAATGTTATTTATAATCATGAATTTAAAATTGAGATAAAACATGTATTAGACTTAAATGGTATTTA